>VZTN01025214.1:135004-149779 GCA_013400515.1 Erpornis zantholeuca
TTGAGCCCCCACCCCACATTCCAGGCTCCCCCCACCGTCCCACACCCACCCAGCCCCGGAGCTCTGCCGATCCTCACACTGCCCCATTGTCCAATTAAACCCACGATTACAGGGAGCAGGGCCCGGCGCTAATTAACGGCCCCGCGCTGACGAGGGGCCCCGGGAAGCCCTGAGCAAGCGGAATGAACAAAGGCAAATATCTCCTAATGGGCCGGCAGGAAAACAGAGCTGGGCCAAGGGATTATTTCTGCTGTTTTCTTCCTATTTTATCCCAAATTACATCAGTAATTCCCCCCACCACGCGGGGATTTGGCAGCTAATGGCCTCGCCGCCGGCACGGGCTGTGATTCCCTGTGCTCAGGGATGCTTGGATGCAACACTTAGTCAAACACGAGTCCGAGCACTGGGAAAAAAGCCAGGAAAAATGCCCAGGAAATTTCAATTCCCAACTCTTTCATATCTAAGAAGACATTTGTGGCTTTTTTGCCCCTTTGCACTCATTTTTTTAAAGCACGAGGGCACATCCCAGCTCCGTCACCAACTGTTTTTTTTTCCTCTCGGAGCCGTAAGAAACTTCTTTTTTTAAAAAAAAAAAAAAACCGAAAGCAAATTCTCTCCTATTCATATGTCTGGAGGCACTGAGACATCGCAGCTTTCTCAAAGCTCTTCCCGAAATGGAGCGTCTGCCCAGCCCACGTGCGGATGTGCCCCCGCACCGCAGCCCCTGCTCCTCAGCTCTCACCACGAGACGTGTCGGATTTTAGAGCCTGGAACTTGGCTGCACTTTCTACCGGGAGGAAAAGCACAAATCTGTCAAAATTTTCCAGGAAGGAAGGAAAATAAAATAAATTTCAAAATAAAACAGTGTCAGAGACTAAAGTGCCAAGTGATTTATAAGAAAAAAAAAAAAAAAAAAGCCCAAGGGTTTCTTTCCAAGATCTGATGAGCGGGATATTCTGGGAGGCAGAAATTTGTTCTTGGGGGATTTTTTTTTTTTTGGCCTGAGAAACAAGAGCAGAGACAAACAACGTTTCGGGCTGGCAGAGCCCCATTTCCCAGGGAAAAGTGATTCCTTCACCCCCAATAAACTATTCCCAGCAGGTGAAAATACCAGGAGAGCTGTCCCCTCCTCCCCCAGGACCGCAGCCCCCCACCCAAACCCGCACCCCCGGGGCTCCCCCCGCACACAGTGCCCAGGCTGCAGGGGCTTCCATCGCAGCTCCAGGGCACACACGGAGCTGGCGGAGGCTCAGCTGGCCCAGCCCATCCATGTCCCCCTCGGACGGGAAACGCCGGCCCAGAACGGAGGGAGCTCCCCCGGCAGCTCCATGCCCTGAGCCACTCAGACTCCGTGGTTTGTGCACACGGGGGTAGAGCCCAGAGGGTCTGGCAGAGCCCTGGTCCCCCCCGTGAGCTGTGGGATGCTGCTGGCGCCGTCCCTCTGATGCCACAATGATTTCTGGTTTTCCTTTCACACCCCTCTCACACACCCTTTTATAGTTTGATGTACTCTCAGTGCTTTTAGCCCCACACTTGTCACTCCCCAAGGCTGAGAACTCAGCTCAGCCCCACGGCACCGTTAAACCAGGAGAGCAAACATCCTGGGAGCCCCAGACACCAAGGGCCTCTCCAGAACACATTTGGGAACCTCAGCCAGGCCCAGCCAGGGGGAAGGTTCCTCACAACGAGGGCTTCACTCCAGCCTCTCCCTGGGGGATCTCTGGTCAATATGTGAATTTTGCAAGGCCTAGAATTGTGTGTATTTGGGTGTGAGGTGTGCATGCATTTTCAGGGCATGCCACCTGGGCCAAGTGCTGCACCCCAGGATCCTGAAATAAACCCCAAGGTACAAACCCCTTTTCCCCATAAACTGTGTATTGGTTTTAATTTTGAGAGCAGGGAAAAGCATCATCTCCCCAGCCAAGGAGGGAGGGCTCCTCTCCTAGGGCTGGGAGAAGCTCGACCTCCAGCAGGTTCTCCCTCCCCTTCGCGTGATGAGAGGCGTAAAAAGTCACACCTGAACAATTAAATACCAACAGCCCAACTCCACAGGGGGCAGCTGGAGATGCTCCAGGAGCTGTGGGAAGTCAGAGGGAGGGAAACCCAGAGCAACCTGCAAAAAAATTAATGTTTCATCAGAACGTTGGCGAGGAGGGCAGGGAGGCTGCAACCCAAAATACCTGCCTGCAGCAGCGGGAGAGTTGTTCCACGGCAAGGGCAGCGGGGCAGGGACTGTGGGAGCTGGGTGAGACTGCTCCGGGCACGATACGCCCTAGAAGCGAGGCGAGGAGCCCCCGGCTCCCCGGGCTGGCTCCAGGCCAGGGCGGTGACAGCAGCTCCGGGCGCGGAGGGGAAGGCAGCGAGCGCGGGAGGTGCGATCCCAACGCCTAAAAATACCGCAGGGAGCTGGGGTCTGCCCCCGGGGGTGGGATGTGCCCGAGACACAGCCCGAGCACCCCAGGGCTGCCGAAATCTCCCCAGACACGCAGCCGGCCCTGTGCCAGGGATGTGCCCCACGAGAAACCCCCGCAGCGCTCCAGGGCCGAGGGCAGGGAGGGATGAGCCCCAGCACGGGGCTTTAGCACCAGATGGACCAGAATTTTTTAAAAAAGAAAGAAAAGAGAGGTGGTTTGAGATATTTGCCAGGGAGATGGGTGCCAGTGCTGCTCAGCCTCCTCCAGGTGCCTCTGCCACCTCCATGGATCCACCACGTGCCCAGGCACAAGGGAGCAGAAGGACAAGCACCAACGTTAGAGGTTAAACACCAGATGAAGCAAAATTCTTTAAAAGAAAAAAAAGTTGGCTCGAGGGGTCTGTCAGGGAGCCTGGCAGCAGGCTCAGCATCCCCCTGGTACCACTGCAGCACCAGGACACGCAGAGGGAGCAGAGGCCTGGGCACCAACACGAGGGTTAAACACCAGACAGACCAAATTTTATTAACATGGAAAAGGAGGTGGTAATGGAGTCACCGAGGAGAAAGGCACCACTGCCACCCAGCATCCCCCTCCACAGGGATGGAGAGGAGGAAACCTGGGGAGGGGAGGGACGAGGGACTCACAAAGTAGAGGGAGGAAAAGAAAGACCAAACAGCCAAGTACAAAGGAGAGCATCCAATTAATTCTCCGTGGCCACCGAGGAACGTGGCCGCCTGCCCACAGCCCACCCCGCGCTCTTTCATCCACAGAGTCTGCGCTGCGCTCACTTCAAAGTTAATTACACACTTAAACCTTTCCTGTTTAACCTCCTGCACCATGGGACATCATCCACGGCTCCTCTTGCCTTTCATCGAGCAGCCTCAAGAAGGCTCCTGTGCCAAAGGGGAGCCCAGCACCACCCGGGATGGGATCACAGCCTGGGACCACCCAGATGGGATCACAGCCCAGCACCACCCAGGATGGGATCACAGCCTGGGATCATCCAGGATGGGATCACAGCCCAGCACCATGCACAATGGGATCGTGCTCTCCCCAACCCAAGGGGACAGTGACACCACCCAGACCCTCTGGGGACATTACATCCATAACATCCCAAAATGGGGACAGGCTTTATGAAAACCAGGCTCATACCAGAACTCCAGCATGTGCTGCTTCTGCAGAGCTATGAAATGCAGCGCAGCCACCCAGGAGTCCCAGTCCTGATGGGAAAAAGCCCATTTTGCTCCTATCTCAGCTTAGCCAGGACTGGGTCAGCCCCAGGGTCCTCTCTGGGGTGCACCCCCTCAGGAGCAGCCCAGGGCACAGGCACCAGCCAGCACTGGTCATCTTTCAGAGCTGGGATAAACTTTTTATCCCTGGCCTTTTCCAGCAGCTCCTGCCCTCCATCCCAAGTAACTCTCAGCAGGAAATGGGGAGGATGCACGTACCCACAGGACACACCACACGCTGCCCTGGAGGCCTAGTGCAAACACCCTGCGGGGTGAAACCATCACCTGAGCACTCCGAGATGCGGCAGGGAGCGATCAGAGCTCCTCTGCCATGGGATCCGGAGCCGTCGGTGCCTCCCAGGAGAGGGCACAGAGCCGGAGGCTCCGCGGTTCCACAGCCCCGAACTGTGACACCCAAGGCCTCTCCTCTAAAGGCACATGAGGAAGATGTTCTGTGTCTGCGCCAAAGGAGGAAGCTCTTTACAGAGCATAAAAGGTCAGCGAGCTGCTGCCGATGGGGAAGCTGAGGCGCAGAGGGGACGTGGGGCAGCCCCAGGGCAGCGGCAGCCCGGGATGGCCCCGAGCCCGGGGAGCTGGGATCCAGCAGGCCCCGGCACGGAGCCATCCCTTCCCCAGCCCCCGGAGCGGGGCCAGCCCTCACCTCCCGGATCCCAGCTGCTATTTAAAGGTGCTTTCCTTGGCACACTCCCACGGGAACGTGCCCCGGGAAGGAAACGCCGGGAGCTGCTTCCCTCCGGGCGCCGGGACAGGGAGGGAGCTCGTTCTGCAGCGCTCGGACCCCGCACCCCCGGGCACCCCCGGGCTCTCCTCCATCTGCGGGGGGCTCACATTGCCAGGCCGGGGTGTTCCCGGGGCTGTTTGGCACTGAGGAATTCAGCTCAGAGGGAAAATCCGGGCAGGGAGAGGGTCCCGTGTGCCAGCAGCCCAACCTCTCACACCGACAGAGATCCTCTCACGACAGGGACCCCAACAGCTCCACGGCCGAGCCCAAACACCCCAGGATTTCACAAACCTCTGCCAGCCCAGGCAAAGGGGAGCTGAATCTTGGTGGCCTGGGACACAAATGCATCAGTACAGACACCGGCACAACATGAGAAGTGTTTCTGTGCATCACACCCTGGAGGTGGCCACAAATCCCTCCCTGCTCCTCTGCTCCCCACTTCTGCCGAAGAGAAACGTTTAAGAGAAATATCACCGATGCCTCAGCCCCGATAAAAGCTGATTGGAAGAATATGGAAAGCAGCACCATTAGAATTCTCACCAGTAGTTTGTTTTGGTTCTCCAAATCATTTTAAATATTGTATTTAATAGAAAAATAATTTGCTCAGCTGTAAGAAACATCAATTTGCAACTTGAAGCCTTGTATATTAGCCAGAGAAGCTAATGTGTAAACATTAGCAGCTCCGGGAACGCGTGGGGTTTGGCCAATGCAATTCCAGGGAGAGAGCAGCCAGATATTAAGACAGAGGATTTGCATAATAAGTCACTTATGCCTGATAACCTCAGTGTTTGGAACACGCAGGACTAGAGAACAATATCCATCTGCCAGCAACTACAGAAGACATAAATCTCCTTTTTTCCTCTTTTTTTTTTTTTCTTTTTGGACTGGTAAAGACTCTTTATGGCTTTTACCTGCAGGTCCCCAGGGAGCTGTCAAACCTCCTGCAGCGAGTACCCAGCCCCAGCAGCCTCCGAGGAACACCAGGGATGGGGGAGAATTGGGAAATCTGGATTCATCACAGGCATTTTGAAGCAAATACAACTGGGAAAATACAACTCTGAAGAGTTTGCAGTGCCACAGGGAAGGCTTGGGCAAGGACCAAGTGTGCCATACATCACTGGGTGGTGAAAACGCATTTAAAAGCAAAAGGGAATAATTAATCTTGCCAGAATCCTTCCTTGGGGCAAATCCAGCTGCCAATTGCAGCTCCACATGCTCTTCCCTCCCGCCCTGAAGCAGCTCCAGGGGGATCAGAGGTTTTAGCTCCATGCCCAGAGGGGATGTGGGGATTTAACATCCCATCCCAGGGCCGTTGGTGCCCGGCACCTGGATCCAACCCGGGCTGTTCCCAAGGAAGCACCAGCATCACCCCATTACTCAGGAGAGGTCCTGCAGCACAAAACCACCTCGAGCTTCACAGCCAGGAGGCCACTAACCCACAGCACAAGTGCTTTAATAATGAACCATCACTTAATTAACATCGTCAGTGCTGCCTCTTGGACTCCGTGGGAAGAAAAACAAGGCAGGAAACCTTTGGAAACCTCGGTCCTGCCGCTATCGATCGCTCCCAGCGCAGTCACAGCTCGGGGAAAAAAAATGGGAACAAATTTAAAATGAACTGGAAAAGGCAGGGGGAAGGAAAGCTCATTTCTGGCCCCAGTCCTCGATTACCATCAGGTCCCTGCTGAGGACCATCCACCCCACGTGCCCAGGGACCCCCAGAGACCAGGACCGTGAGCCCGAGGGGGCCAGGCTGCTTCCAGGGGACGCCTGGGGACACGGAGATGCTCCCTTGGCACAAATTCTGTAAGGAAAAGCAACTGCCCCAGGACACAGCAGCACCACCAAAGCCCTGGGGGACTCCCACGCCAGCTGCAGAAATCACGGGAAAGACCAAGTTTTCCAAACCAACCTCGCTCCGCAGGGGATTAACAGGGAACCCTCGTTCTCCCCCCACAGCAGGGACAGGAGTGCTGGGAGGCTCATCCTCCGGGAGGGAGCAAATGCCAGCGCTGGGAGGGCCTGGGGGGCAGCTCCGAGGGTCATTTATGGCCTTGGAGGGCAGAGAACAGAGCCAGAGAGCCTCGGGGCCACAGCAGCCCCAGCGTGCCCGGGGTCCCACCAGCCCCGGGCAGGATTCGGGCAGCAAGAGGAGCAAGGCTCACTGCCCTGCAAAATCCAGGTCGCCCTCCTCCTCCTCCTCCTGTGCCACCAGAGAGCCAGGAGCAGCAGCGTGGGCTGCCTGACGCGGGCTGGGAGGTGACAATGGTGACAACAGTGACGTGGGCACAGCCAGCGCCAGCGCCGGGCTCGGCTGAGCCTCTGCTGCGGGATGGGGACTGGAGCTGCAGGAGGGGAAAGGCAGGAGCCCTGGTGGAAGGGCAGAGAGGAGCCCTGTGCCCACTGGGTCTGTCACAGCTCTGGGAATCATCCCAGGCCCTGCCAGGCACCCCTCGGCCACTTACAGGCAGGGAAACGGCAAATCAAAGTTTGCCAAAAAAACAGGTTTGTTTTTACCAGTCCATTGATGCCTTTCCCTGGGCTTAAAATTCAAACCCAAACACAGTTCATGGGGAAAAGGAGTTTGTACCTCGGGGTTTATTTCAGGATCCTGGGGTGCAGCACTTGGCCCAGGTGGAATGCCCTGAAAATGCATGCACACCTCACACCCAAATACACACAATTCTAGGCCTTGCAAAATTCACATATTGATCAGAGATCCCCCAGGGAGAGGCTGGAGTGAAGCCCTCGTTGTGAGGAACCTTCCCCCTGGCTGGGCCTGGCTGAGGTTCCCAAATGTGTTCTGGAGAGGCCCTTGGTGTCTGGGGCTCCCAGGATGTTTGCTCTCCTGGTTTAACGGTGCCGTGGGGCTGAGCTGAGTTCTCAGCCTTGGGGAGTTACAAGTGTGGGGCTAAAAGCACTGAGAGTACATCAAACTATAAAAGGGTGTGTGAGAGGGGTGTGAAAGGAAAGGCAAAAAATCATCCTGGCATCAGCATGAATTCAGCTCAGTCACCCCGGTCAGCACTGGCTTGGGCAATCCCAACCTGCAGCACCCTCAGCCCATTCCAGCAAGAACTCTGGGATTACAATGATGATTCAGGAATAACCAAGGAGCCCCTGCAGTGCCACAAGTGCACACAACACCCTGCAACCCCACGGGAGCACCTCAAAACCTTCCACGTCCTGCCCCAGACAGACCCCAGCTCCCAACCCCTGAGCAGCTGCAGCCCAAGTTCCACGAGGAAGAAGGCAGCAGAGAGCCCCTGGCACGGAGAAATGTTATTCAGGGCCAGCAGCTCCCCAGACAGGAGCCTGGGTGAGAGACTAAATAAAAAGTTCATCTGATATAAAGAGAAATAGCCCAGCGCGGAGATGCGCTGCTTTAGTTTAATATTGTTATAATCCAGGGAAAGCAGGCTGGCTGCTGGCTGCAGAAAATCAATGGGATATTACCACTCAGCAGACGGAAGAAAATACAGTAAAAATAAGTAGAAATAATAACGGAAATAGGAGAGTCCTTGGGAAGAGCCCCAGAAGGGCAGCGGCTGCAGCTGCACCGCGGGCAGAGGTCAGAGCCTGCCCTGGCACGGGGGAGCTTCCAAAGTCACTCCTGAGCTGCTCCTGCCCCAAAAACACCAGGAAAGCTCCAGCAGGGACCTCCCCAGGGTGCAGGGGCTGCCCCACTGACAGAGCTGATGTCCCGGCGAGGACTCTGAGGTGCTGGAGGTGACCAGGATCGCACACCTGCGCTAACTCAATTAACCACCTTGAAGCACCTGATAATTAAGGAAAGCGCATTTCTGCAGCTAATTACCCAGGGTGTCGGTGTGCCTCTGCTGACGGGTGGGGTGTGCTGCAGGGGGGGAGGAGCTGGCCCTCGAGGGTGTGAGGGCTGCCAGCAGCAGGGAAGGGCTCTGGGGGAGACTCCATCCTCCGGGGATGCGCCTGGACTCCCGGGCAGCCCCGAGAGCTGCTGCTGTCAAACCACCACAGCTTCACACAGCCCAGAGAGAGGGGGCTGCACCCCAGGGAGCCCCGCAGAGCACCCCCAAAGCCACAGCAGCTCCGCGGACACCTCCCAACCCATCCGAGCCAGGGAATGCAGTTTGCTGTAGCGCAGCTCTCCCCCTGCTCACGGCTCCGGCAGCGAGCGGCCGCAGGGCTCCAAAGCCATTCCCTCCTCTCCTGGCAGCACAAAACCCCTCGGGCAGCGCCCCAAAATCCAGCCTGGGCCACAGCAAGTGATTCATCTCCTCCTCTGGACTGGCCACCCCTCATCTCCTCCCCTGGACTGGCCACACCTCATCTCCTCCCCTGGACTGGCCACCCCTCATCTCCCCCTCTGGACTGGCCACCCCTCATCTCCCCCTCTGGACTGGCCACCCCTCATCTCCTCTCCTGGAGTGGCCACCCCTCATCTCCTCTCCTGGAGTGGCCACCCCTCATCTCCTCCCCTGGACTGGCCATCCCTCATCTCCCCCTCTGGACTGGCCACCCCTCATCTCCTCCCCTGGAGTGGCCACCCCTCGCCTCTGGTGTCTCCTGCTCTGGGGATCTCCCTGCCCCCGCCGGCAGCTGCGGGTCCGGCTGCAGGACCGGAGCCACCCGCGCTCCTCGGCTCGGCCAGCTGGGCTAGCGAGGCTAACAGCCCCCGGCACGAAGCAGCTCCAACACGCAGAGGGCACCAGGGCTCCTGTCCTGAGCGGGGCTGTGGGGACAGTGGCCTCGTTAGCGCTCATCAGGTCACACACGTCCCCATCCCTCAGAGCATCTCCTGCCTCCCCATCCCAGCCACGATCCTCATTAACTTAACGATGCCAGGAAAGGCTGGGCCCGCGCGGGGCAGCCACAGCAGTTTTTGGTTAATTCGGGGCTCCCAGCACAGCCCCGGAGCGGGGAAGGAGGGACCCGGGAAGGCTGCAGGGACTGCGGGGGCTGTGCCAGCGCAGCCACCCTGCCACGGGTGATTTGCCAGTATTTTTCAAGCCCAATTAAAAGAAAGGCATCAAAAAATTGTGTGTGACAAAAATATTCAGGAAGTTGCTCCAGCTGCAACGTGCTCCCACCCCCAGCTGCAGCGCAAGGCTCTGCTCCCACCATCCCTGTCGGGCTTCCCCGGCTTCCTCAGGGCCCACCCTGGGTGGGCAGCGGGGTCCCCAGGCACGTCCCTGTCCCCCCTTTCAGACACGGGGCTGCCCGGAGCCCCCCACCCCCGAGCTGGGGCCACCGTCCCCACTCAGGACAGGCAGGGTCAGCCAAAGGGGTGCCAAGCACCCTCGCATACCCAGCTCCTGTCCCCAACATCTGGAGCTCTTCGGGAGGCAGGAAGGTCAGGAAATAACAAATTTAAGGCTAAAGCCAGTCAGGAGGCTCCTTCCAGCTGTGAATTTGTCACACACGGTCAGGGTCACACCGAGACCCCGCTGAGCCCCAAACCGCAGCAGCGCCGCATTCCTGCTGCAGCCCAGCCTCCTCTCCAGAGCAAGCAGCATCCCCACGGGGGGGCCAGGCACCCACAGAACAGCCCCCACACCCCTCTGCCCCCCATGGCACTGGGGGGGCTCCACTGCCCTGCTCCTGCAGCCAGCAGAGCACCAGCACCCAGAGCTGGGGCCCGGCAGAGGCACCAGGGACAGGAACAGCCCCAGCCTGGCTGCCCACAATCCACCTAAGATTTGCTCTCCAGGTGAGAGAAATTGGGGTGCAAAGCCTGGGCCCCCAAAAGGTGCAGCAAAGCCCCCAGCAGGGCCCAGGCAGGAGCTGCAGACCTGGGCTGTGACACCCAGGCAGGACCTGGAGCAGTACAGGAGCAGCTGGGAATGAGCTGCAGCCAACACCCAGCCAGAGGAACACCCCCGATTTCATAAAAATACATAAAATAACAGTCCCGAAGGGCAGCTGGTGCCTGAGCCCCCAGGGCTGGCAGCAGGGAAGGGGACAGGGCTCTCCTGCCTCCCAGCAGCTGGAAGAGCTGGACTTTGGCTTTTAATCCAGGCAGAGGGTGCAGAACCTGCCGCTCCCAGGGCCAGGAAAGCAAACAGCTTGGGAACACCCAGGAAAAGTCCCTCTGGCACCTGCCAGCTCCAGAGCCGCTCCCAGAGCCGCCCTTCGCCCGGCAAGGAGGAGCAGATCCTGGGTCCCAGCACCCCCTCCCCACCCCTTCACCCACCCACATCCATCCCAGCACGGGGAGAGCAGCAGCAGCTCCTGCCAGGCCACCTGCAGCAGAAAGGAAAAGCTCCATCTCCAGGAGTTATTTATTTTGAGGCTGCCAGCAAGGAGACAATTAGCTCCAGGAGATTAATTGTTGAAAATCCTTCTCGTCCAGAGGGGAAAGCCTCAATTTCACCAAGTACAAGGAGGGGTCTCCAGGCTGGAATGGGAGAGCAGGATCCGAGGAAAGCTGCAAAGCAAATCCCAAGCTGCCATGGAGGAGAAGAGGTTTGGGAATCTTGACATTTAATCACGCAGTAACTAAAGGTTCCAGACACGTCTAATAAGACAATTATAGTGCACGTTAATAATAGATTATTAAAAAGCTTATTTGTGGAGGTTTAAGCAGGCAGATGGCAGGGCCGTGTCGATAAGGTTCTCCAGAGCCTGCACTACCTCCCAGCTCCCAGGGATGCAGCAGGGATTTGCCTTTCTCTGCCTCCAGCCCCTCATGCTTAACCCTCGCACGACTGCCCAAAGCAAAGCAGCAAACCCCTGGAGAGGGACTGCAGCCAGGGCAGGGCTGTTATGGGGCGTTCTGGGTGCTCAGAGCTCCCAGCCCCTCCACAGAGCAAGGATTGGGTGATGAAGTGATGGAAAAGCTCCATTCCAGGGGCAGTCACGGGAAAAAACAACATCAACAAGGAGGCTGTCACAGCCAGGACAGGGGTTAAAGCCAGCAACAAGCACCTGCCTTGGTCTTCTAGGGGGTGTCCCTCGCCCCTGATCACGATGGGCTTTATTCTGGGAAAGCTCCCAGGGAAGCTGGAATAGGGCTGGTTTGCCTTAGTTTGGATAACAAAGGGAAAAATGTGCATTGCGGGCCAGGAGGTGACTCACCAGCATCCCTGCTCCCGCGGCCAGGGCAGGCCCAGGCACCCAGAGGGAAAACAGGAGTTTTGGAACAAGAAGAAAAGGGTAAAAATGAAACAAATGCAACTGCACGTCTTGATGGGGGAGAAAAAGGCAGGCATTGCCAGGCTCCAGCACGGAGCTGCAGATACAGAGCCAGAGGGACAGGTCCATCCAGGAGCATCAGCGTCACTCGGAGCCTCCCGAAATTCTGCTGCTCCCTCACGGATGGTGAAAATCTACCAGGCTCCAGTGTCCCTCTGCAGACACGGGAGAGCCAAGGGCTTGGGAGCCAGAAACCTCTGCCCTGGGCACACTTGGGCACGTCAACAGGATTTTCCGGAGCATCCCGACGCAGGAGCCTCAAGGATGTTTGCTCTGTCTGGGCGCTCTGGGAAAGGGCACGGCACTCCCAGGGCATTAAAAACACACGGAGGAGCAAACAAGAGAAAGAGCTTCTTCCCTGGCACGGCAGAACAGGCAAAAGGAAAAAAAAAAAACCACCGAAGCCTGAAACAAGCTGACAAGGAAAATGTAACGTTCTCGCACATTTTATGTGCTTGGTGAAGGCGGAGTGGGGAGAGAAAAAAATGCTTTGGCACGGGAGAGCCCATGGACAGCCAAGCAGAGGGAAATAAACGCCGGGAAAAGCGCTGGAAGAGCAGCATGAGGCAAACACCGACCCTGCAGCAGCCGGGGACACCCCCGCTCCGGAGCCCTCCCCGAGCATCCCCTGCTCGTCCCTTCCCCAGCGCTCCCCCGAGCCCCCGGCGCCGTTAACGGGCGGGCTCTGCCCCGCGCCCGACCCCGATCCCAGCCCCAATCCCAGCCCTGGGAGCGGCGTCTGCTCGGCTGTTCCCATTCTGTTCCCATTCACTCGACCGAGACGGCCCCGCCGCGCGGGGTCAGGGTCACCCGCGTCCCCTCCGCCACCGCTGTCCCCACCCCCGCCTGGCCCCAGCTGGCCACCACGGCCACCAGCCGCGTCCCGCAACCCCCCCAGGGCGCTCGGAGTGCCCCCGGAGACGCCACCAGCCCCAGCCCGGTGCTCCCTGGCAATCCCAACCTCCCGAGTGGAAGCTGCAAACCCAAATATTTTATTTGCTTGGTTACTGCTAACGAAGTCGGAGCCGAGCGCAAACAGCTTCCGCATAATTCCGGCAGGAGTGGCACCAGCACCGCGGCTGTGTGTCCCCTCCGCGTGTCCCCAGCGCCGGGAGCACAGGGGTCACGGGCTGGGACCC
Organism: Erpornis zantholeuca; assembly: GCA_013400515.1. Lineage (NCBI taxonomy): Eukaryota > Metazoa > Chordata > Aves > Passeriformes > Timaliidae > Erpornis > Erpornis zantholeuca. The sequence goes on from VZTN01025214.1 coordinate 147,702, forward strand.
CCGAGAGCAGCTCACTGCGGAATTCTTGGGGTGCCACGCGGAGAAGCGGAGGGACACCTTATCATGGAATCATCTGGCTTGGGAAACATCACCGAGTCTAACCATGCCCCCAGCACTGCCAAGGCCACCGCGTCCCCAAGTGCCACATCCACCTTTCCTAGCAGGGAAGGCAAAAAGCGGAGCCTGCACAACCTCTTGCCCGGGGCCCAGCCGGAGCCCTGCGAGCCAGCTCGGCCCTGGCCACGGGAACGGCTCTGGCTCCTGCTGCAGAGAGCCCAGGGAGGAGAGATGGGGCTGGCCGAGCCCGCCGGTGCCGAGCACAGCTCCCTGTCCCGGCCTGCTGGCACCTCGGGAGCCCCCGGGTCACTCAGGCTGGGGTCAGCCAGCGCCTCCCCGGTCCCCGCCACGACCAAGGACAGCGGGCCGGCAATGGCAGCTCGGCCACGGCAGAATCTTCGTGAACTACGAAAAGTTTGAAGGCTGCAGAAAGGAGCAAAGAACGCCCCAAGGCCGTGGGGGGCTGCGACCAGGGCGCCCCACTTCCTCCCTGTGCCTCAGTTTCCCCACCTGTAGCAGGGACCGCGCCGCGCCCCTTCTTTCCAAAGGCACAGCTTTTAACAAACCCCGTATTCTGAAAACACCCCCGAGAGAAGCAGCTGGGGCTCCCCAGCGACCCAGAGCACGTGCAAATGGCTGGGATTAACACCAGCCCTGCCCAGGGACGAGCCGGGCAATGTCCCCACCGCCGGCTGGGCCACACCGGCAGGAGCGAGCAGCAGAGCGGGGTGAAGTGCAGGCTGCAGAGGGGCGGGGGGCTGCGAGCAGACCCCCTCACCTCCGGCTGGATCCAGTCCCTTCGGCTCCGCTGCGGAGCTGCGCCGGCTCTGCACCCACCAGAGAAACGGAGCGAGCGCTCCTGGTTTGCAGCAGAGCGGGCTCGCTCCTGCCGGGAACGGAACCCACCGGGGAGAAGGGTTTGCTTAGGAGGGGGACCCTCCCCACAAAGCCCCCCAGCCCCCAGTGTGGCCCCGCTGCTGCCCCTCCGGCCCCTCACGGGCTGCGGCAGCTCGGACCTGAGAGCCATCCGAGCCCCGCACACCAGGGCTGGGGAGCAGCAACCCCCAAACCCCACCCGACNCGCACGGGTCAGCCGCCGCTTGTTTTCTGCTGATGGGTGTCACTATTTATAATCTTTGGAGAAATGCCACTACCCAAAAAAAACAAAATCAATGCACCACCATAGGGACTGCGTGCAGGTGAGCAGCTTGGATTTAAAGGTAAAAAACTAAAGAACTAGGGCAAAATACACTTTAATGTGATCGGCAACACCCAGGAGCTGGGGACAACAGCGTCAGGGCNCAACCCCCCCCCGACACCGGGGGGGGGAGCAGAAACCCCTTACTCCAGCGGGGCTCTGAGCCCCCCACCAGCTCCCTGCCTCAGTCTCCCCATCGCCCCCTGCTCAGCCCCGAGGCGCCCCCCAGCACACAACACCCACCCAAACACAAAANGACTGCGTGCAGGTGAGCAGCTTGGATTTAAAGGTAAAAAACTAAAGAACTAGGCAAAAATACACTTTAATGTGATCGGCAACACCCAGGAGCTGGGGACAACAGCGTCAGGGCCCCCTCGGAGTGAGGCACCAGCTCCCCGTTCCCCCGTGGCTCCGCTTCCCCCAAGAAGCGCTCGCAGCCCCCGGTAGCGCCTCGGGAGCCCCAAATTCCCAGAATCCAACCCCGTTCCAGCTTCCCGAAGGGATCGGGAGCGAGCGGTTCCCCCCGCACCAGCCCTTCCCCAGCCCCTGCCCGGGGGGCGCAGGGCTCAGCGCCGGGGCGCTCAGGGGGGAGGAAGGAAGAATTTAAAATATGTAAATTAATCAAATCAATTCAAACGATCGATCGTGTTTGGGTACAACTCCCCCCGGAGCTGCGCGGCACAGTCAGAGCCGGGAGGCTGCCACCGGAGCTGCCGCGGCCGCCACCTGTTCCTACCGGAGGGTCCCCAGCTTCCCCTCGGGGCCCCCCAGTGAAGCCACCGGGACCCGCAGCCCCCTGGGCACCGGCCCGGGAGCTCCTCCC
>VZTN01025214.1:150890-161618 GCA_013400515.1 Erpornis zantholeuca
CCGGTTGCGGGGAGGGTCCCGGTTGTGGGGAGGGTCTCGTTGCTGGGGTATCTCCTGTTGCACCGGGGGGATCCAGCTGCAGGAGAAAGAGGGGTTCCCTCCGGGCTGCCAGGCTTCGGGGGGTCCCTGGTTTTAGGGGTGTGCAGGGATGTGAGGACAGTCCCGAGCTTGGGGGCCCTGTCTGCAGGAGGGTCCCTAGGTGCCCCCAGATTCCAGGGGTGCCCTCAGGGGTCCCATCTGGAGGGTCCCCGCCAAGCTGGAGTGGATCCTGCAGGGTTTCCAGCTGCAGGACGGGTGCTGGGAGGAGGCTGGGACGGGGAGGGGGTGATGGTGACACCACCTCTGGGGTGAGTGGGTGCCCCCAGCCCCTCGTGTGCCCCCCATCACCCCGGGGCTGTACCCGGGGCTGGGTGGCAGTGACAAGACCCCATGAGCTGGACATTGGGGACAGAGCCTCCTGCTCGTCCCAGGGTGTCCTCGGACCCTGAAACCCCGCAGGTCCCCCAGCACAGGCTGGATGTCCCCGAGGGGCAGGACGGTGACAGGGAAAGCTGGACAAGGCTCTATGGGGGTGGCAGTGGCACCTGAGACCCGATGACATCCAGCAGAGCCACCATCCCCGGGGTGGGAAGGGGGTGACAGAGGGAGCTGCAGGATGTAACTCAGAGCAAGCAGGTAGGAGAAAACCCCAAAAGGATGTAAAAGGAGGAAAATCTCCGTCCCTTTCCCGGCCGAGTGCGCAGGATCAGGCACAGAACGCTGGCAGCCCCCGGTGTCTCTGCCGGCAGTGCCAGCGGGCATGAAAGGCTCCTTGTTCGCTGACATCCTCTGCAGCCCTATTTCTGGAGGAAAATGTTTTCCCAAAGGTTTGGGGTGAGGAGGAGGGGAACTTTGCATCAGCTTTCCGGCGTGATCCGTGCTTGGGTCACCCAGCCCCGGACACGACTCCAGGCTGGGAAACTGCTTGGGCACAGGAAAACCTGGAAAGGAGAGGGAACAGCGTTGGAAATATTGGGACCCCAAATCACACATGGATTGGCATCACCCTGCAGTGATTCAGCCTTGCCCTGAACGACAGCATCCAGCACCCAGCTGGGTGACAGAGGGACAGGGGACAGTGCCTGGGTGTTGCTGAGCCCGGTGAGCCCACCAGGAAGCTCCCAGCCCTGGAGCTGGGACAACACTGCCCACCAGCTTCACCCCAGCTCAGCTCATCCCTAGGGAAGCACAAAAGCTGTACTGCTCCTACGCTGGGCTGGCTTCATTATCTGGGGACACTGCAGGGCCTGGGGGACACTGCACTGACCTGTGGGACACTGCACAGCCTTGGGGGCACTGCAGAGCCTTGGGGACACTGCACTGACCTGGGGGACACTGCACAGCCTTGGGGACACTGCACTGACCTGGGGGACACTGCAGAGTCTTGGGGACACTGCAGACCCTGGGGGACATTGCACTGACCTGGGGGACACTGTAGAGCCCCCTCCCAGCCCCCTCCTCCCTGGGACAGGGGTTCAGGCATCACCTCAGGGCTGCCAGCCCCAGACACTCCTCCTGGCAGTGTCCCCAGTGCCCTCCCTGTGCCACGGGGGCACAGAACGTTTCCCTTGCGTTCCCAGTTGCCCCCAGCAGCCCCCGCAGGTCAGCACCATGGTGACACTGCTGACAGGGATGCGTCAGTCCCTGTGGATCTGGGGACAAACCAGCCCAGCCCCGTGTGTCCCCCGGGCAGGACAGCACATCTGGGGTGAGGGCGGAGGGTGATGGACACCCCTCTCCAAACCACACTGCCCCGCGCTGAGCATGGAGTGATCCTGACAAATCCTCTCCCAGCGGTGCTAAAAGCCTGTTAAAATAATGCCCGATAAGGGAATTAAGCTGCTTAGATGTGTGGCAGCGAAGGCAGGAGAGGGCTGGCATGGTGCTAACTCTGCAGGGTGCCCCTGGAGCTTTTTGGAGAAAAACCACCAAAATCCTGCTGGGAAGAGGAGCTGGGTGACACAGCAGCCGAGGGATGAGCTGGGGACAGTCTCTGCCCAGACTGGGGAGGAATTTGTGGGGGTCTTGTTCCAGCAGCTGAACTGAAACATCTCATTTCAGGGGGGAAATGCAGCCAAGGGCAAGCAGCAGCTGGATATTCCCAGGATTCTGGGGGAATCAACGAGGAAACATGGAGGTTTAAGCTGTACGAGCCTGTTGGAGCACTGCGCTGTGCTTTCCACCACCTTTTAAACCCCAGGATTGTATTTCCAAACCAAACAATAAAAAAGGGTTTTGTTGCAGCCCGAGTGTCACAACAGAGCTGTTCCCCATTCCCTGAGTGTCCCTGTCCTGCTCCAGTGCTCCACAGCCCAGTCCTGGTGGTGCCACCTCCTTGGGTTGATGCCTTAGGGTTTAACTTTTCTATGTTCCCAGCCCTGCCCTGCCCAGTGTCACTCTGCAGTTCCCTGGAGCTCGTTCAGTGCTGTTCTCTCATGCTCACACACACACAGCAAAGCCTCTCCAGCTCTCCAAGGACACCCAGACCCTCCTAGGCCCAACAACTGCAAACCACAATCTTGGCGACAGGGGGGCAAGCTTGGGCAAATTCCATCCTTGCCTGGCTTCTGCTTGGGGAATTGATGCTGAGATCCAAGTGGGAAGAACTCGGGAGCTGTCCTTGTCCATGTTGGGATGCACTGAGGCAGGAGCCTCTGGAGCCCAGAGTGTACCTCTGAAGGCCTTTCCAATCAATCCCTCCTTGATTCCTTTATCCCTGCCTGGGCTCCGTTTCTACGGTGGACTTGAAGGCATCAGGGTGAGCCCCGGGATTCATGTGGAGACACTCCTGTGATGTGCCCAGGACCTGCCCTGCACGGCCCCAGTTCGAGCGGAGCAGGACAGACACGGGGGGGCCACAAGGGCTCCTGGTCCCCGCAGGGTGGGCGCTGGCCCCGGGCAGGGCAGCACCTCCGGGACTCCTCCCCAGGGGAAAGGGCTTGGGGGGTGAGGGAGAGGAAGGAGGCGTGGAGGGGTCGGTTCAGGCACGGAGGGAGTGCATTCATCCTCCATGTCACCAGTTTGGGGACAAGCAGTGATTGTCCCCAGGGCTCTGCATGGGGACAGTTACAGACCATTTCCCCCAGGTGGGACCTGTCCGACAGGGCAGAAAGGGAGGAAGGTTTGGCCAAGGACCCATCACCATTTGCCTGAGCTGGGGGAGCCCTGCCTGGCACCGACAGGGCCAGGGGGACACAGGGATGGGTTTGGAGGTGGCACAGCCCCACCGTGCATGGGCTGGGACCAATCCTGCCCCGAGGGAAGAAAGGAGGGAGAGAGGAAAGCAGTGAGGAAGGAAGGACGGATGGGCAGCCAGCACTGCTGCAGGGATTGGGCCAGTGACAGCCCATCAGGACCAAGCTCCATCCCATTCCCGGGGTGCAAATCCTTTCCCCTATCCCTTCCCAAGCATCTCCTCCCCCCCCCAGCCCTGGCAGGATGAGCCCGCAGTCCCCTGCCCTGTCTCCCTGTGCCATCAGCCCCGAGTGCCTTGCAGGAGCAATAGAGTTAAAATGAAGTAATCACTCCTCAAGTACAGTCATTTGCAGGAAAAATATAGGCCTTGCTGTGATTGCAAATGGTCTCCACTGGAACCATCCCTCCCACTCGAGGGAGAAATGTTTTCAGCTCCAGGGTGCTCGGTGACAGCAGCCTCAAGCACAGCCACAGCACATCTCGTGGCTTCTCCCAGGCTGGGGGCAAGGAGCGGGGATTTGAGGCTTTGAATGTCTCAGGAGCCAGCAGTACTTTTCTTTTGCTCTCAGATCTCTGTAAGATGGGAGGTTCAGGGAGAGGGGCTGCCCTGAGCCCTGGGACCCCCAACCCACTGCATGAGCATCTCCACACTGACCAGGGCTTCCCACACCACAACCCTTTAGATTTTGACTTCTTTCAGAATGCCAGGTTTTGCTGCCAGTGCAGTAATTCTGTGTTTTCCCCAGTAAACCCAGAGGAGCCCTCAGTCCCTCCCCAGCCTGGCTCCCAGCGGTGCCTCCCCTGCAGCAAAAAGCTCTTGTGGAGCTGCTGGGACAAAACCCCCACGCAATTTCACCCCCCCCCAAAATTTTTACCTTCTGGTTTTTTTTTCCTCCTTTTCCCTTCACTCCAATCTCTCTCCCCCTTCCTCCCATATCCCCCTTTTTCTATACTCCACCTATTACACCTCCATCCAGCTCTTTCTAATAACTCTCTGCCATTTTCTCAAATCACCTGCCTTTTGCTAATGCCAAAAATCCTTTTTCTTTCTTAACAGACAAAATAGATTAGCTCATCCTCTGTTCTCCTCCCCGTCTGCCCAGCCCCGAGCGGTCAGACGCCCGCCGCGGTGCCGTGGCCGGATGTAATGGGGCTATTAGATGAGTTATCACAGCCTGAAAGGATGAAATAACTTCTGTGCCTTCATCCAAATAAAACTCCCCGTTCCTGTTCAACGCAACAGATGAACAAGAGATCCCCGGGGGAAATAGCCAGGAAAACGTTAGAAGGTGTTAGCAGGTGTTGGATGTTATTTAAGACTCGACCCTTTGCCAAGCCACCTCTTGGTTTGGGCTCAAGGGGCTCTGGGGTTTCTCCACGGGGAATTGGGAAGCCCAAGGATCAGTGCCAACACCCAGAGCTAAATCCTCACCTGGCTGCTGCCCCGGCTGCATTTTCTGAGTGCTCAGTGGCACAGCCTCATGAATGTCCCACATGTGGCTGAATCCCTGCACCCCTTGCATCCAGCAGAATGTTTTCTCACCCCAGGCACCAATTCCAAGGAGAAACTTTGCTTTTGGTCTCAGAAGGAGCTGTGCCTGCACTTCCCAGGAGCTCCCTCGATGTCCCCAGACCTGCAGCCTGGCCCAGGGCAGCATCCCAGCCCCCGTGGGAGATGCTCTGGAGGCAGCCGAGTCCCTGGGCTGGCCCTGCAGGGCACCACTGCCCCAGCCAGCCCGGACTGACCTCCCTGTGCCACCAACTCCTCCAGAGAGCATTCGCAGGCATTTCCTTAGAGGGATGGAAACCCCCAGGTCCTCCCTCCTGGGCTGGTGAGGAACAGCCCAAGGCAGCAGCTCCACTTCAGAATTTTAAATCCCAACACTCATGGGAACTCTGCTGGTTCCCCCTCTGCTAGCCCACCAACGCCCCCAGCCTGTCCTCCCTGGAGGGTGGCAGACATGGGCACAGCAGTGCCACCAGTGTCACCTCTGGGCACACTGTGATGCTCCTGGGGCTGCACCCATGGCCCTGGAGCTGCAGCTGCTTCCCAGCCACCCATGCAGGAAGAGCCCAAATGTTTCCTCTGGGTCACCTTGTTTTGGGCTTATTTATCTCCATTCAGGTCACTGTTTTCTCTTTTTTTTTAATTCCTGGAAAGACCTCTGTGAGTGTGGGGTTGAAAGGCAGGAACAGCTCTGCATTACCCTGCGGTCCCTAACCCAGAACTGTCACATAAAACAGTTAAAAATCACATTGCTGGGGACACAAGGGTCAATTCTTGTCCCTTCCCTGCTTCTGGTGCCCTCTGGGAGCATCATAAATGCTCCTGGAATTTTCACAAACTACTTTTAACCCCAAAATATTCCACAGTACCATGCACCATCCGTTTGTCCATCTGCTCAGCACTTCACCCACCCCAGCTGCCATTCCAGCTGCAGGGATTTGTCCATCCCTAAACCTCCCAAGAAAATGACCTTGATCAAAACCAGAACTGAGGCACTGAACCCCAGCAGTTCCACACCAAAACTCTTTGTGCTGCTCCTCTGGTATTGCCTCAGGATGGAGATTTTTTTGAGGGGAGATGTAAATCAGCCGAGGCATTTTGGGTCTCTGGTCACATCCAAAATCACAAATGTCATTTATTTTCAGACCTGAGGTTTGGCTATTGCTCAAATTCCCCATAATCATGTCTCAGTGCTGACAGGCTGGAGCCTGAGCACAGAGCTGGGTGTGCAACCAGCTCCATTTAAAATCCGACTGCAAGGAAAGGAGGGAACAGTATCGCATCCAACATTTATTTATTAGCATTTTTAATTTGGTTTTACATCTTGTTTGGGTTTATGTTGTTCAGCTTTATACACGGGGGAAGTGTCAGCTCTCCTCCCTCTTGTTTGCCCTGCGCTGAGCACCAGCAGCTCTGCTCTGGTGGTTTTCCAAACCCCGTTGAGGAAAGGATGTGCTCGGCAGTTTGTGACAAAAGGAGTTCATCAGGCATTTCACGGGAGCAAACAAAACCAGCCAGCTTTGGAACCCACAGAACCCACACATCCACTGCTGCTTTTCCCTAATAATCGCTTCTGCTCACAGCTCCCTGCAATGCTGGGGATATCTCAGGTCTGCAGACAACAGAAGGAAAAAAAGAGAAGTTAAAATACAGTTTTAAAAGGATAAAAGACACCGATTTGGTGCCTTTCTTCAGCTGGGCAACTTTTCAAGCTGTTCCAAGAGATCTTCCCTGCCAAGTGACTCAGGGTGGTGTCTTTGGGTGCCATTGTGGCAACATGGGGCCCAAAAGCAGCATCTCCCCAAAAGCAGCATCACCCCAACAGCAGCCTCTCCCCAAAAGCAGCCTCTCCCCAAAAGCAGCATCTCTCCAACAGCAGCATCTCCCCAAAAGCAGCATCACCCCAACAGCAGCCTCTCCCCAAAAGCAGCCTCTCCCCAAAAGCAGCATCTCTCCAACAGCAGCATCTCCCCAAAAGCAGCATCACCCCAACAGCAGCCTCTCCCCAAAAGCAGCCTCTCCCCAAAAGCAGCATCTCTCCAACAGCAGCATCTCCCCAGCAGCAGCATCTCCCCAATAGCAGCCTCTCCTCTCCCCTCCCCATCCCGGCCGTGCTCCTCCCTGCCCAGCTGGAGGATGCCCTGTGGACACCACACCTCAGTTCTGTGCCACCTCCCAACACCAAGCCCGGGAGGAGCAGCTCCCGCGCTGTCCCAGCTCAAAGGATGCCTGAACACGATGATTTTGGCCTCCATCGCCCCTGAAAGTCCAGGGATGGAGCAGCTTCAAACCCAACAAAAGCCATGATGGGAAAAGCAAGGAGCAGGCAAGGACGATGTCCCAGCACAGCTGGATCCTCTCAGCATCTCCCTCTCCTTCCTTATTTACGGCTGGAGCTGAATCCTCCTCGTTCATCTCCTTGGCAGAGGATCAGAACTCATCAATTCTCCATTCGCCACCGAGAGTTTTGTTTCTTCCTATACATTTTTTTCTTAATTATCTGACAATGAAACAATTTAAAGGGGGATTAAAAAAAATCAGGGAGGCAAGAAAAAGCCATCAGCGTGCTTAAAAAATAAAACCTCTGTGGGCGTCCCATCCCACCGCCCACATCCCCGTGTGGAGCCGGGAGCATCGGGCACAAGTTTTGAGGTGAAGGATTCAATAGTTTATGAGATTGTCCAGCACCATCAGAGGTGTTAAGTGTGGGATTCAGGGATAAACCAAGGATTATGTAAAGCAGGTCTTTAAGGACAATGTGTTTTCCATTCAAAGATTCAGGCATGTCTAATGAAAAGGGATTGATGTCAGAGCAATGGGGCTCTGCCAGCACTGCTGGGTTTGGGGGGAATGAGGCTCAGAATGGGAAAATAACCAGCTTGAGCTGCTCCTAAGCCTCACAAAATGCAGGAACGGGGGAGGGACTGGCCCCAGGAGCCTGCAGTGGACACAGGAGGAGGATGGTGGCTGCAGAGGCTGGGGAGAGGGAGAAGGGCTCCAGGACAGGGGAGCTCAGAGCTCGGGGCCGGGGCAGCCCCTCCGCCCCTTCCCCCATGGGGGCCCTGAGCACTCCCTGCTCTGCCGGGACAGGGCACATTTTTGGGAGCTTGTTTCACAAGCCTTGTTCTTTGGTGCGTCCCAGCCCCGAGGCCCCAGCCCAGCATCCTGACCCGATGTCCAGGGGATCCTGCAGGGCTTGGGCCACCTCTGGCTGCCCTGGGACGACCCCTGAGCTGCAACATCAGAATCCCCCCCCCCAAAAAAACCCTTCCCAGAGATCTCTCCAGCCTCAGCTTTCTTATTTGCCCCTAAGCAAAGCAGATACACCTTCAATTTCTCCCCCAAATAGGGAAAAGCAATAAATTATTATTCCCTTTAATTAAAAAGTGTGTCAATCTTATAAGCAGTTAGTTAATAATTCCACATTAACTTGATTAAGCGCTGGAGGCAGCACAGCCTACACGGGGCTCCCGGGGTCAGGCTGAACCTGCTGGGCTCAACTCCTCCTAAACCAGGGGATAAAATCTCTGTCCTCAATGGGATTTAGGGATAAAATCCCAGCAAATGTCACCCTGGTGTCACGAAGGTGCTCCTTCCCACCTCCCAACTTTTCGCCAGCACTTTGGCTTTCCGTGCCCAGGTGTGAAGGACTCCAATCGATCAGTGCTGTGTAAATCGTGATGATGTGATAAACCAGAGCTCATCACCAATATCGGGTGAAAGCAGAGGGGAGCAGAGGACATCACTGCTTCTCCCAGGAATCATCTCCTCTTCCTCCCATCCCCACCCGCTCCTAAAGCCTTAACTGCAAAGTGGATTTTCATGCATCTCCCCTATAAAAAAGAGCAGTTCCAGGATGTGAAGTAGTCATTAATCACCCAGAAATTGTGCTTGTTACAGGAGAAACATTAACAAAATAATCGTAAATCGTCTGCCAGCCCTGATTTGCGGGTGCACACGTTTGTAAGGGGATAGAGAGTCCTCTCATTTGGCTGCTGTAATTAGTGATTAACCCTTTGCCACGCGGGACAGAGCGTGGGCACCGCCAGCATCCTCCACCATCCACCCCAGCACAAAACATCTGAGGCATTCCTGGCGTCCTTGGAAAGCTGCAGGTTTGAGGTTATTAAAATCCCATTATTTTATTGCTGTGATTAGATTAAACTGGGGATTTAACGCTGGAGGCAGCGCATCCTGCCCAGCCGGGGAGGTGGAGGTGCTGTCAGGAGCTGGGTGTGCCAGGAACCCCCAAACCAAGCAGGTAGGAAAAGCCTTTTTTGGCCTCTGCTGTCCTCGCGGTGCCTCACACGGGAGACCTTCACATCCTCCTCCAAGTGACCTCAAAACTTCCCATAAATTGAAGAAGTCAGTGAGAAATGTTCTTTTCCTCTCTCTGCCCTGCGCTGTCACAGAGGCTCTGTGGAACACCCCTGAGCCCTCTGAGGCACCCCCAAAAGCAAATCATGCCCCAGGAAAGGCAGAAAACCCCTCACTTTGGAAGAGAGTTTTTTCCAAACCGGAACTTTTCCTTTATCTTGAACCTGAATTCACATGAATTTACACCCCAAAGAAAATGTTGCTTTCCTATTAAAAAAATATGTGAACTACCAAGCAGGTTGACTAAATCTTTTATTTAGGATCATGACAGCCTTAGGGGTGGGTGACCTGAGCCAGGAAGGAGCCTGCCCCGAGCACCTGGACTTGTTTCAGTGTCTGTGTGTGCCGGAACGGGGACGGATCTGCCAGCAGGAATCTCTGGGGCTGGACCGAGCAGCTCCTCCCTCGGCTATCGATCCTTTGCAAAGCAATTCCATGGGAATAAAACACCGCGTGCTCGAGAACGGGATGGGGTGGGCGCTCAGGGAAAGCATTTGGATTTCGGGGTGATGCTTGTGGCTTTTGCACCCCAACACTGCAGAGCGGGGATGGAATTGAGCCCCTAAACTGCAGCTGCTGAAGGCCGGGAGGGGCAGGATCTGGCCCCAGGCTCCCGTCGGAGCCCCCAGCCCACCCCGGCCCCCGAGGGTTCTCACCCACCCTGGATGCACCAGGCACCAGCGAAGCTCCGGCGGCTGGCACAGGGAGGGATGGTGTCAGCAGAGGAATCTGCTAATTACACAGCCCGTGCTGGGCAAACCAGGATTAGGGAGCTGCTCCCAGCACCCCGATGGAGAAGTCCAATCCCACATGAGAGAAGGAATGATTTTTAAGCCCCAGCGTTCTCTGTGACAGCTCTATTGAGAAGGTAGGAGGCTCCGTTTCTCTTTTCCCCCTCTGATCTAATCAGTTTTAATTGGAAGAATAAATGAGACCTTTCCTTCAAGATAATTATACAAAACATTGACTTAAATTACTATCAGGATTTTTTTTCTCATCACTTGTGTCAAACCTGTTGTTTTAAATAATCGCCTGACGAACATTTCCCTGCAGCTCTCCCTGCTGGGAGCGTGGACAGGGCAGCTGGAAGGCACTGGGTAATAAAGCAGAGAAAAGCGACTTTTGTCCCCAAAATCAGAGAATCCTGGAATGGTTTGGGTTGGAAGGGACCCTAAAGCTCATCCCACCCCCGCCGTGGGCAGGCTGCTCCCAGCCCATGGCATCGGGGGCGTCTCAGCGAGGACCTTGGAGCTCCGTTCCAATCTAGATGATGGGACCAAGGCGCTCCTGTGCCCATCACCGATGGCGCTCGCACAGGCAGCCTGGCACAGCTCACCGTGTGAGGAGCGTTTTGGGGAGAAAGCAGCGGGAAGCGGGTCCGGGACGGAGCCGCGCCGCTTTAAGGGAGGGGCGGGGCCAAACGGGGCGGGGCCAATCCGGGGCGGAGCCAACTCGGAGCGTCACGGGAGGCCGCGCCGGGTTCAGCCGAAAAGCGCCGAGAAGTGTCGAGTTCAGCCGAGCGGAGCCGAGTTCAGCCGAGCGCAGCCGAATGCAGCGGGCAGCAGCGCGGGTGCTGCGCGGGGCGCGGAGCCCCCCGGGTCTGACCCCCC
>VZTN01025214.1:172039-183139 GCA_013400515.1 Erpornis zantholeuca
GGGGGCGGGCAGGATGGCTGGGGCTCTACCGGGGGGGGGTGGGTGCCGGACTCTCCTTTGGGTGGGGGTGAGGGGGACGATTGGGTTTCCCCTCTTTTGGGGTGGATGCAGGACACCTGGGCTCCCCCTTTGGGGAGGGCTCAGGGTGGGTGGGTTTCTCGTTTTTGGAAGGCCAGACACCTGGGTTTTGTGGCAGCTGGGGGGCAGAATGGCTGGGCCCTGCCTCAGTATTGGGGGGCAGCTCAGCTGTGTCCTGCCCCCCTTCTGCAGGGTGGGGGTGTCACCCTGAGGGGTCCCACCAGGCCCCTCTGCACCCCAGGGTGAGCACTCCAAGGCGAGCCAGGCTGCACCTCAGGGTAATTCCCCCCCCAAAAAAGAGCCCCAGTGTTTTGGGTGGGGGTGCAGAGCCACTCCCAGAGCCTCCAGGCTGTCTGGGGGGTGTCCTGCTCCCCCAACACCCAAAACTCGCCGTTCTGTCTGTTCTTGCTTGTGCTGTTCCAGCAGCTGAGCTCTCACTGCAGCTCTGAGGGTCGGATCCTGCTCCACCAGGACTTGGCCAAGACATTCAAGTGTGGATTTTTCACGAAAAAACAAATTGCTGTTTTTGCTGGGTTTTTCCCTGACACCCAGAGGCTCATGAGTGCTGGTGTCTTTGTTTTTTCCAAGAAACCCAGCTTGAAGCCTTCCTTAGGAAGACTGAATGGAATATGGATTTGTTATTATGTAGCCAGGAGAGCCAGGTATTAATTCCACCTTAGAAGTGGAGAAGAGGAATTTCTAGTTAGTCCTTGAGCATTAAAGTGAAAGAGGCTCATTAAGTTTCAGTGCTGCTGGCGCTGGCAGGTGGACATTTTTCGGGTTTATAAGGTGAATAAAATCCATTATTAAAGCAAACAGGTGTTCATGTGTCAGTGTTTTAACCCACACAGCCTCAGGTGCTGTTGAAGATTAGCTGAAGGATCCAAGGCTGCTGTTTTCCAGTCCTGCTGTGTGTCCTTGGTCAGTTTTCCTGTTGCTGAGTAAACCCCAAACTCAGTATTTCTGTTTTGTACATGCTGGGCGTGGAAGCCAACTAAACTTTCTTAACAGATGTAGAACCACTGAGTCACGTGGCTGATGTGGCAGAGGAACTTGTCTTCCTGCTTTTAAGTCAATTTAACTGTTTTTTTAGTTTTATATTCGGTAGTCTTTTGACTTCAGGTTTGAAGTTAAATTCCTTGCCAAAAATGGAACTTGAGCAATCAGGTTTTGTCTGTGTTTGGGAAGCCCCAGGCTGAGCTGTGCTCTCTTGCCCCTTCCTCCATGGCTTATTTCTGGTATTCCTGCATGGTGTTTGACTGGAGAGATTCTTGCAGTTGCTTCTGGAAATCTGGGAGTTCTCTTTTGTGGGTTGTCCACTGGGTTTCAGCAGCTAAACTGGAATGCTGGAGTGGGAGGATGGAGTGCAAAGTGATACCACAGAGCTCTAAAAGCTTAGCTGGGGCTCACTAATTGTAATTTAAGCTTGAAATTCAATGGCTTAAAGCAATTGTTACCTGAGAGAAGGATAGGGAAGTGAAAATGTGGATCCTGTCGGATTCTGCATTCCAAATTGCAATTTTTGATTGTATGCTCTTAGTTTTCATACTCTTTCTTGCTCAGAGCTGCACTGGCAATCACAGCTCTGTGAATGCAGTGAATGTACAAAGTGACCAGAAAATGGGACTTTTCAGCCTGTTTTTTATCTTCTATGAACATACAAAAGCTGCTTGTGACCTCTAAGAAAAAACCCAAACTAGTTGTACTCGTGCTCTTAGCTGCCTGCATTACTCTGGGCAGCTCTGAGGAATTCAAGGCTTCATCCTAACACAATACCTGCAGGACAGAGGGGTGTCACCTCTGCAGGGGATTGAGGAACAGCTCAAAGCTTCAAACTTCCCTTCTTCTATCTGCCTCCGTTCAAAAGCAGCGTTTGCTTTCCCAAGAGAAGTGGTTTGGGTGGGAAGGAACCTCAAATCCCACCCAGTTCCACCCCCTGCCATGGGCAGGGACACCTCCCACTGTCCCAGGCTGCTCCCAGCCCCGGCCTTGGGCACTGCCAGGGCTGCCTGAGGCCATCTCCAAGGTCATGGTCAGAAGGGCTCTTGCAGCCTGAACTGTTCTGTGATTCTGTGCTGATTTGGGGTGTGGGGTAGTGCTCCCTTTTTATGGGTGGGGTTTTTAACTTCTACCTTTAAAAAGATAACTAACTCCTTTAATTTCATCAGAGATTACGCCGTGATCTCTTGCTAACTTAAATTAATTCAGCCATTATGCTCTCACATGATTTATCATTTTGTTGATGAAAAATGACTTGTGGTACAGTTCAGCAAAACAAGAGATGTGTTTTCATGCCTTCCTATTACCCTCCCTGTTTTTGGAGGTGTTTAAATTTTTTTTAGTTTTTTTTTCAAGGCTCAAGGCCTCAAACCCTCAGCTCTGCTCAGGAGGCTCATCTGCAGGACAGCACTCCCAGGGCCCTGCACGAGTTGCTTTTGAGGACAGAAACCTCAGGTTCAGTTCTTTCCCAGTGATCCCTCTTCCCTCCCTCTCCCCAGGTACGGCTTTGTGGAGTTTGACGATCTGCGAGACGCCGACGATGCTGTTTATGAGCTGAATGGGAAGGATCTGTGTGGGGAAAGAGTGATCGTGGAGCACGCCCGGGGCCCACGTCGTGACAGCAGTTACGGTTCTGGACGCAGTAAGCACTTGTGCATTTGTATCCATGGCTTATTTTAAATAAAACATTGTTTTACTCTTTTTTTAAAAAGTAATTTAAAAGGAAAGCGATACAAAGTTGTGACTAGTGTTCTGTAACTGTAAATGTAACTGTTGATCTGAATATTTATTAATTTGTTTGTTGTATTAAACTATTTTAATTGATACTTTAATAAACACAGTTTCTTGTACCATTTTTATTATTATCATTTCGTTTAACTATTTGAATGGTTTGTTTGCAATGTGCTGTTTAACATAGTTTTAACAAAGACCTCAATGTTTTAATTGAAAGAGTCCTTTGAGGCTAAGATGACTGCCCGTTCCATTTGCTGACCTTGGGGTACCTTTCCATGAGTGGCTCTTTGACCTTTGTGGCCCTTGGCTGACCAAAAAAAAAGGAAGCCATGTGACGACCGCAAGCTTTTCCCATTAGACCTGGGTGGTGAGGATCCCAAGGGTTAGAGACAGATGAGATTAATCTGAAATAGGTGCCTGAAAAGCTTTATTCATGTCAGATATTCAGAAAGCCTTTAAGCAATGTAAGTAACATTGGTCAACTGGCTTTATTCAGTTTCTTCTTTCAAAGTGCTTTAAAAATAATATTAAATATAATTGCATGTTAATTCTAGCATAATTACAGTTCTGTGCCTTGTTTAATTATGAGCTCGTAGTAAAACTTTTTTAATGCTTTGTGTGTTTGTAAGGTGTTCCATGAGGGGGTTGGGTTTAGGCCTGGGGAGTCTGTGGGAGCAGGCGGGGCAGAGCAGTTCGGTCGGGGCGGAGAGCGAGGCTCCATTTCCCTGGCTGAAGCTCTGCTGTCTGCTTGTCACCTCCTAAAGGTGGATATGGTTATAGAAGAAGCGGAAGAGATAAGTACGGTCCCCCGACCCGTACAGAATACAGATTGATTGTGGAAAATTTGTCAAGCCGCTGCAGTTGGCAGGATCTGAAGGTATGGGGCCTCTTTCCTTACCCTCCCTCTGTTCCAGAGCACAAAGGGTAAAAGTCCTCTTCAGCTCTGCTTTGCTCCGATTCCTGTGTGGAGTCGGTGTGCGAGTAACGCACACCTTAAGTTTGTTTGTGTGTATGAAACCATTAATGAGAGGCTGGGAGTTGCACCCCCAGGACTGGTGGCACTGGTCAGTGCAATAATTTTATCCTTAGCACCAGCCAACATCGTGTACAGATGTGTTTTATCTTCTCTTAAGCCCTGTCAAAACAGACTCAAATCACGCCAGGGGTAGGATTCACTAGAGATGGAGGAGTTTGCCCTTGTCAGTTTGGATTTAACCCATCCACTCATAAAGTGCTACAGCATTGTTCCTGCACAGTCTCTCTTAGGAATTTCCACACCATCTAAAGCTCTTTCAAGGAGAGTTTCAGAGAAAGATGCTTCCAGAATGAGTAATCATGCAAA
The DNA here is from genome assembly GCA_013400515.1 of Erpornis zantholeuca. Classification (NCBI taxonomy): domain Eukaryota; kingdom Metazoa; phylum Chordata; class Aves; order Passeriformes; family Timaliidae; genus Erpornis; species Erpornis zantholeuca. Next base: position 176,193 of record VZTN01025214.1, read on the forward strand.
ATCTCTGCCAAAAACTTATTTTTGAAGTCCAAAGGAGTGGCAGGTGATTCTCAGTAGTGGAGGTGTTGAGTGACACTGTGGAGCCCACGGCACCTCTGAGTACTCTGGAGGTGACGTGTTGGCTCGTGATTATCCACAGCAGGGATCCAGGGAGCAGGATTTCAACAGTAGGTGCAAAAAGATCAGTGCTTCCTTACCAAGCTGATCAGCAATGGTTAAACCCACTTGTTCTTACTGGAACACTTTCTCTTATGGTTCTCTTTTAAGGGTGTGTAAAATTTGTTCTAAACAAACTTTGACGTAGTAGAAACTGGTCTGTAATTGAATTGTTACACTAGTTCAGGTACGTACGGAGATGCTTCCAGTGTCTTTGTTGTTAATGCTTCACACCATCAGTAGCTTGTCTTTGCTTCTGGTATTAAAATTGTAAGTAGAGCATGGCATGATTAATCCTCCAATGGATGCATTGCTGCTTTTTTGGGAATAGCTTTCATTTCAGTGTACTTAAAAGGGGAGTAGCTGGGTTGAAAACAAACCAAACCAGAGCTGCGTGCCCTGTTTCCACTGCAGCCAAATTCCACAGGGGCTGAAAGATACCCTGGCCTGGCAGCTTGCTCAAAGCAGGGCAGAACAGGCCCCTGATAAATAGAGGGGTTTAGGAGTGGAAACAGAGAAGCCAGGAAGCATGAAATGGGAAAATGAATTGAGCTTGGAGTTTGGGGGGGTGGGTTTCCAGCAGAATGAGCTGTGTTGATGAGGTGAAGGATGAAGCGAGGTCTGCGTCTCTGTGGGCTTCTTGCCTCTTCATATTCAACCTTTATCACCTTTCCTAATTACTTTTGAAAGCATGATTTAGAGAGCAAGCCTTTTATTTCTTTAATAATTTGAAACTTAGAGTCCAGAGCATATTTGATCTTAGACTTGAGGTGGGAGACCTAAGTTATCATTTGGCTCAAAACAATCAACCTGGTTCTAATCACACCAACTCTGTGAAGTCATAGTGTGTTATTTGGCACTACAGATGCTGTTTGGGTCAAACCCTTGCTGACATCCCTGTGAATAGAAGAGGCTCAGGGAGCATCGTGTCAGAAGTGAGCAGGGTCAGCTGGAAGCCTGGCTCTGGATTCGAGGCGATGGTGATTCTGTCCTCTTCCCCTAGGATTATATGCGTCAGGCAGGGGAAGTGACATATGCAGATGCACACAAAGGAAGGAAAAATGAAGGTGTGATTGAGTTCAAATCCTATTCTGACATGAAAAGAGCCCTTGAAAAGCTGGACGGGACAGAAGTAAATGGCAGAAAGATTAGATTAGTGGAAGACAGACCTGGATCGAGACGGCGCCGCTCTTACTCCAGAAGCCGAAGCCATTCAAGGTATGTCTGGGATGTATCTCAGGCTGCAGTGTCATGAACATGCAGCGGATTAAGATTTTGGGGTTCCAAAACATCTTGGAAATTTTTGGAATTCTCAACAGGTCTAGTTTTTTGAGAATGTATTAGTAGCCAGGGCAAACGAGGGCTGTGATCTGAGGTGTCTCCCTTGGTGGATGTGTGGACCTGCTCCCTGAACACCTGTGACTGTTCTTCCCTGTTCAGCCCTCGCTCCTCGCAGGAGCAGCTGCGTGGCCGGTGGAGCCATGCACATGGAATGAAACAGAAGGTGCTTCTAACACTTCAGCTCTGAACACTGTGTTCTGCTCCAAGCACCAGGACTAACCGTTCTTTCTCAGCTTGGAAACCTCCACCTGTTCCCTGTTTTGCAGAGATTTGTTGCTTTCCTTGTCTGACCACGAGCTACTTTAGCAGCACCAAGTGTTCTCCCCTTTCCATTCTGGGGTAGAACTTGTTGCAAGAACACTCAGGCAAATCTTTACTATTCCTAGAAGAACTTGCTTATGAAATTGAAATCTGAAGTCAAAGCTTTGTGCCAGTGTCTTACCATATTCAAACTGTGATTTGACTGGCAAAGTGATTATCCCTTAAATAAACTGGTATCTTTTCTTCCAGATTAGCACCCTGCTCACAGCCAGACATGGCAGCAGGGATGAGAGGTGGGGAGAAGGGTGCTCTAAGTTTGTGACTGTGTTGTGTAACTCTGAACATTTGGCTGCTGAAAGGTGCTTCAGCCCCGTGGGGTTGTACCCACAGGGGTGCTGAGCTCCCCATGGACACGTGCTAACGTGGAGCTGCTTCCTTGTGTTGCAGGTCTCGCTCTCGAAGCAGGCACTCCCATAAGAGCAGGAGCCGCAGTGCCAGCAGCAGCCGCTCCAAGAGTAGATCCAGATCCAGGTACGTCTTTGTCTTGGGAGAACTGGGGGCTCCCTCTTCAGTGAGAAGCAATCATGTTGAATTTGCAGCAGGGACACTTTGTTTTCCTTTTCCCTCCCGTTCTCTGCACGCTCTGCTCAAACCCTCGCCGCACTAAAGCAGAGCTGTCTGTTGCCTTTGCACTTCCAGGTCTGTGTCCCGTTCCAGAAGCAAGAGCCGTAGTCGAAGCAAGAGTCGTAGCAGAGGCCAGAAAGAAAAAAGCAGGACTCCAAGTAAAGAGGATAAAAGTAGGAGCCGCAGCAGGAGTGCAGAGAAATCCCGAAACAAAAGCAAGGATAAATCTGAGGGCTCTCTCCATAACAGCGATGAGAAAGCCAAGAGCAGGAGCCACAGCAAGGAAAAGAGCAGGAGCAGGAGTGGAAGTAAGGACAGGGGAGAGGCGAGGGAGAGCATGAGGAGCAGAAGCAAGGAGAAGAGCAGAAGCAAAGACAGGGAGAAGAGCATTAGCAAGGCTAGAAGCAGGAGCAAAAGCAGGGATGAGAGCAGGAGCAGGAGCCACAGCAAGGATAAAAGGAAAAGTAGGAAGAGGAGCAGGGATGACAGCAGAAGTAGAAGCCGGAGTCGCAGCAAGAGTGAGAAAAGCAAGAGGCGCAGCAAGCGAGACAGCAAAGGCAGCAGCAAGAAGAGAAGGAAGGACAGCCACGAGCGGTCCAGGTCAGGCTCCAAAGAGAAGGAGCAGCTCAAATCCGAGTCGGACAAGAAGGAGGCGAAAGGCGAGGGGGGGGATGCAGTGTCCCGCTCCAGGTCTAGGTCCATTTCCAAGTCCAAACCAAATGTCAAATCAGATTCTCGTTCCAGGTCCAAATCTGTTTCAAAGCCGAGGTCCCGAACCAAGTCCAGGTCTAGGTCTGCCTCTAGGTCACACTCCCGGTCGCGGTCGAGGTCCCGCTCCAGATCCTAACCTTGCTGCAGCCCCACTGGGAATGGTTGGAAAAGTCTTGTACATGTTTAGTAGCTGTAACCAAGTGATTGAAGTAGAAACCCTGTCGATGCTGTGTATTTCTAACAAGCTGGTGGTCTGTCTGTCATTGACTGCAGCGCTCCCTCCCTGCAGCGCTCCCGCCCTGAGGCTGCTCCGCTCCTTCCTATCCCATAGAAAGGTTCTCTTCTCCTCCAGCTCTTCCCAGGGCCCCCAGAGTGCCCTGTTTCCCAGGGAGAGCCTTGCAGGGAACGAGCACTGCGCCCTGCTGGGTTTGTGGGATTACAGTGGTGACTGATAGGTAGGTATGATGGATTCTACAGTCTTTGCCCTCGATTGATGCCCTTTGATGTCTGCCATTTAGTGGAAGTGCTAAGTCTTAAGTTTCATACTACTTTTGTTCCATATTTTTTGGACTTACAAAGTTGTGAATAGCGCAGTGGAAAGGAAGGAAAAATAGAGGTACTTGCAGTAATCTATAGGGAAAAGAACTATAGTTCCATATTCTGGTATTGTGACAATATCCTTGTTTTATATTAAATTTTTTTATTTTATTTTTCCCTGTCTTGCAAAGTACAGTGATTCCCGTTTCCATGAAATTTGAATAAAGACTATTTTTGCTTGATGACATTTGGTTACGTGATGCTGTGTTGTGATTGTCAGCATTTCCTCTTGCCCAAGGTAAGCCTGAATTTGTAGAGTCTCTCACAGACAAAAGGTTCTTAATTCAGAGAGTCACTTCATATTCAGTATAGGCACAGCACTTGAATACAGTCCAGATAAACAACTTATTTCTCCAGCATATTTTCCAGGAGTTTTTCCTCCTAATAAAACACCTCTGCTTTGGGAGGACCCTTCAAAAACGTAAAAGCTCAGGATGTGCTTCTGGGCTTGGAAGCACAGAGGGCAGTGGTGGCTGTTCTGTGGCATGTCTCCAGCATCCCTGGGGACAAGGGAGGGCAGCTTCTAGGGAGAGTTTTGTAGGTGTTTTGAAAAATATCCCGAATTTAGACTTGGGCCATTTGCAAATTGCTCAGACTGAACTCCCCACAAGCTCTGCTCCTGCACAATTGGTTCTGAATGAAGAAGTCACATCCCCAGCACCTGCTCTGCCTGCCAGCAACGTTCTGAAAAATAGAAGGCAAAACCTATTTTGTGAGTCCTTGGTCCGGAATAAAAAGGTTAGTCACAGCTTCTCCTAAAACTTTCCTTTAGCCAGTTCCAAACTGCTCACAACTGATGGCAGCAGCTCTCAAGCGAGAGAGTCACTTCATACGTGCGAGTAATTCTGTATAATTTGGTCATTTGGAACTTGTCCTGCCATATTAAAAAGATGAAAGGGTAATAGATCATCAGAGTTGCTTTCAACACAAAATATTTCCCCACACTTTGAGAGGGGTCAGGGCTTGGTGAGTGGCTCAGACTTTATCAAATGTCATATTACCACAGCAGCATGAGAGAGTTCTGTGGAAGTGATATTTAATTTCTTCAGAAGGAAAAGCATTTTCCAGCTGTATGTATTTAGTGCTTTAACATCTTAGACTCTCATAATGACATTTTTAATCCTTTTGGCTGCTTAACATTAGTACAGAAGCAAACCAGCCGAGGCAAGATGTTTACTAATAGGAGATAATTAACTGAAAAATACTTTTAAGAAAATCTGCAAATTATGCAGTCTAGGCAAAGATTAAAAAGTGACTCCAGTTTCTGCTGTCTGGCAACTCTGTTCCGAATGACCAAGCCGGGTTTTTGTGAACCTTTTGGGAGAAGCATCCATTCCTTAAATACCTGAGGACAGCTCTTTGGAGGGAGGTGTGTGGGTCCCTGTCTGAGGTGCGGATCGTCAGGGAAAGCCAAAAATCCTTCACGTGCGAGCGCCTGGGGCGGCGGCGGCTCCCGGAGTGCGGGGCGGGGTTCGGACACAGCACTGGGGCTTCACTGCCCGGAGCACGGACAGACCTCGGGACGAGCTCATCCTCCCCGACCGCCGCATGTGGGTTGGAGCTTTGGAGCAGGAATTCCCAGGGAATGGACATCCTGGGACATCTTACTGCTGAGAATTAACGTGAGGCACTGGAAGTGCCCACACAACAGTGATTCCGGGGCCAGGCACTCGCCCCAGTTGGGCTCTGCTGCATCATTTAATGTTCGTTTCTGTCTCCTGAACGTCACCGAGTGAGTCTCCCCCATTAATTTTGCATTAAAGTGTAGGTTTCGCATCAAAACCTCCAGCTCACGCGAGGTTCCCTGGAGTGGGCGCTTTGCCTTTCCCAGCCTGGAGCTGCTGCAGTCTTGGTCTCCTGAAACTGCAGGGATCTGCCTGGCAGCAGGTGTGAAGCCAGGGCAATGGTAATAATATAAAATATTAACAATAATAATTATACTGCATGGCCAGAGAGGAAGAGCAGTGGAATGTCTGCAATAATTCTGCAATATTCCCAAGTAATGTTTCTGCGTGAATAATTAAATACAAAGTGAAAACTCGGCTTTAGGCTGGAAGTATCTACCCAGATACACCAAAAACCAGTTCCAGATCTGATTTAGGGCTGGGGTACCTGTCCTATGGGGCAAAAAGCACCTCAGAGGAGAGCTCTGAGAAGGGAAGGCAGGAATGTGTGTGGTGGGCACGGGGCAGGTTCGGGCAAAACAATCAGGAGAGCAGCAAAAGGGCAAGAAGACCTAAAATATGGATATCTCAACAAAACTTACAACAATTAAAACCAAATTAAGAGTCTAAATAAATAGGGATGGTTCAATTATTTATAATTTTTTTTGCCTCCAACACCCCTGTAAACCTAGACCCAGCAAATGCTTCAACACTGGCTGCAAGCATCTTCAGGAGTTGTGTTTTATATGGAACTGGCTGGCACAGATGAGGTGAGAAATGTATTTGTTTTCTGACTAAATTTAAAGATTCTAAAGGGTATTTTATGTGCCTCGCTCGAGGGATGAAGAATATTGTGATGTGTATTTCAAATGAGCCATTGCAAATCTCATTTATTATTTTCCCGAAATCCCATTCCATTTAAGCTGTCACAGCTTGGGGCCCGCTTGTGCTCCTTCCTCGCTCACCGTGGCGTAAAAACCCCGACGCGTCATTAAAAAATCCTGCCCCCACCTCTTTTATTGTTCCTAAATTCAAGTACAAAGGAAAATAACATTCCCAGATGAGAAGACAAACAAGTTTAACAAAAGCAGAGAAGAGGGGGCAGTATCCTCTCTTACTCCTGGGCGTGGGAGGCAGCGGGGACGCCGTGGTCACGACTTGCTGGATGCTGGCGGCGATTTAAAGCTCCTCTTCCCAAACCTCCCGTCCCCAAATCTCCTCTTCCCAAAACTCCACTCCCCAAATCTCCCCTTCCCAAACCTCCCCTCCCCAAATCTCCACCTCGGCCATGGCTGTGCCCCAGCGCCCGCGGCCGTGCCCAGGCTTCACCCGGCCAGCTCCGGGAGCAGCACCGGGAGCGGGGCCGTGCCCACCCACCCACACTGCCGCCTCCAGTGCCCCCAGTGCCCCCTCCCAGTTCCTGCCTGTTCCAGCCACAGTCCCGTCCCAGTGCCAGCTGCATCCCCATCCCACTGCCAGCTCTGTCCCAGGTCCTCCCCATCCCAGGACCCCATATCCCATACCCCACACCCCGTACCCCACACCCAATACCCCGGACCCCGTATCCCACACTCAGTACCCCCATCCCGTACC
>VZTN01025214.1:183371-211682 GCA_013400515.1 Erpornis zantholeuca
GGCGGGGGCGCCGCCGCCATCTTGGGGGGGGCCGGGAGCGCAAATGGCGGCGGCTCTGGGCGGCTCGGGGTGCGCGGGGCCCGCGGGCGGAAAGTGCCTTTAAACCCAAAAGGGGGAAAAAAATCACCGCAAACGCGGCCGTGCGCGCCGGCACAACGCGGGGTTGAGTTCTTCGCACCCTGCGGGGCACGGTCATAAAGTGTTTATAGAGTTTCTGAGGTGGGCTTTGCCCAGTTTTGACGCAAGAAAATCGGGGTTATCCCGGGCTCCGGTGAAACTCCGCGGGACTCTGACAACTCAGAAATATCAACAAACATATAAATCCAGCGCAGTACAAACAGTTCTTGCAGACTTCCCCAAAACCAGAAAGGTCCAAGTTGGAAAACAGAGATTTTACATGAGGGGGAAAAACAAAAACAAACCATCAAACTTTCTGGCAGCAGATTCAAAGTGCAGAACTAATGGAATGGGGATTTCGAGAGGGGAAGTCGGTGCTGGATAAATAGAGGGATAAATATAATCCTTCAAAAGTATCGATCGGCCGCGGGTGGGGATCGGCGCGGGACAGTCTGAGCGATGTTTGGTGTCAGGAGAAAGGGATTAGGACAATTTTATGGACTCCTGGTGCCGCAAGGAATCGGATTAGATTTATACTATGAAAACATTTAATTTATTCAATTACTGCCCAGATAAATTTTAAAAAATGGCCTGTAACTGGGATTAAGGGATAAAGAGCTCTGATATTTTGTGCCAAGTTGTAAAAAGCCTTTCTGATTTGTGTTCTATTATGGAGTAAAACAGAAGTAAAAATGAGGGGAAACAGGAACTTGGTGCTTTGAACTTTCCTTCCAGTTAAGAACAGTCCGACGTGGTCTCATCAGCATTTTGCTTCCTCACTTTATGATCTAGAATCTACTCAGATTATACATTTTTGAGGATGGGAACAGTCTTTTCCTGAGCAAGTATTCCTGCTTGGCGATGGGAGATATGTAATAGTGATTAATAGGAGTCCCCCGGGGTAGTTTGCTGGATTGTAGTCTTGTAAAGTAATTACAGATGCAATTAAAACAGAGGACGTTTTTGGCCTCTGTGCACTAGTTCTGCCCTAAAATTGATTGCACCTTATACTGCAAGTAATCCCATTAAAGATGAACGTGTGTGAAATGAATTGTAATTCCCAGTGAGTGCCGGGGTGGAATCAGAGCCCAGTTTGAGCTGCTGGGGACACCTGGGTGCAGCTGCTGGGCAGGTTGTGCAGGGCCAGCTCCGTGTGTCTCGGCCAGAGGTGATTTATTCTGCCTTCAGGGCTTTCATTCCATAACGAGGAGTTGCAGGAGGTGAGTGGGAACAACCAGATGTGCCCTGCAGACCATTGGTGCCTCACTGACTCCTCAGGACCCAGAGTGTGTTTTCCTAGCTGTTTCTCAGCAATTTTATCACCAGTTCTTTATTTACTGCAATTTTAAGGCTTTACATTGATTTTTAAAAGTAGCATCTTGAATTTATTTGAAGCAGTGTCTGCAGTCTTTCTGTAAAATGTGCTTAAAATCGTGTTGGTTTATCTGCAGGAGAAGGTCTGGCTGGCTCTTTCCTCACTTTCTTCATGCAGAGCTTTTAGCACAGATACTTCTGGGTGTGACAATATCTTCCATGGGTGTTGGGGGATGTGGGTTTGAGGGTGAAGCCTCAGTGTAACCCCCTTGTCCTTTTCCATGAGCGCTGGTGGTTCTTGGGAGATGACGTGTGCTGCCAGCCCCACACTGGAACGTGGGATCAGATTCTCTCAGGGTGCTGATGGGAATCATAAAGTCATGGAATACCCTGAGTCGGAAGGGACCCACAGGGATCACGGGGTCCAGCTCCTGGCACAGGACACCCCAGCAATCCCAGTGTGAGCGTTGTCAGAGGATCAGGTGTGGGGTGTCCATGTGCCACTCCATGCCTCACCTCTGCACGGGAAAGTGTTCTGGAGGCCTAAATCCCGTTCTCAGAACTGCACAATTTGAATATCCAGAAAATATAGATAAAGTGGATCAAAACAAGATTGACCCACAGCAGTGATTACTCTGGGCCTTTAGAGTCTCTCTGTGAGATAACGAGGTGATTCCTGAGTTGCGCTGTCAGTTCTTCCCCACGCTGTCCCATATTTTCTGTAATTTTTGATCTATTTCAGCCTTTCCTCAAGTCCTCCAGTTGTGCTGCATGGGCAGAAGAGCAGGAAGAAGGACCCAGGGGCATGAAAAATTAGATTGGAGACTTGGGGGGGAAATGAATGCCCAAGTGAGTCCTTGTTAGGGAGGGCTGGTGGCCGCACGCTCCTGCACGTGGCACCAATTAGCAGCCAGAGCCAGCCGAGGTCTGACCAAACCCTGTTCCTCCTAATTAGAGGTGCGAGGGCAGACGTGCTTTTCTGATTTTGGCAGATTATTTTCCAGAGAATGGTTCAGTTTACTGGTAAAATACTTTACCCCCAAGGAATGGGTGTTTTATTATTAGGTGTAGCATCTTTTGGCTCATCGTCCTGTTTGTTTTTGTTTTTTTAATTTCTGATTGAATTCAGCAGAGTGATGGGATAAATGCATGGTAGAGCTAAGCAAACAGGTAGAGGTTGTGTTCATGAATCACACAGGATTTGTTTTGACAACCCTATTTATGCTGCAGCTTTTAAACTTTTTGAAAGGCTGAGAGAATTGGGATTGTTCAGCCTGGAGAAGAGAAGGCTTCGAGGTGACCTAATTGCAGCTTTCCAGTGCCTAAAGGGAGCCTACAAGGAAGCTGGAGAGAGACTATTTACAAGGGCCTGGAGTGACAGGACACGGGGGAATGGCTTCACACTGACAGAGGCAGGGCTGGATGGGAGATTGGGATGGAATTGTTCCTTGGGAGGGTGGGCAGGGGCTGGGATGGAATTGCCAGAGCAGCTGTGGCTGCCCCTGGATCCCTGGCAGTGCCCAAGGCCGGGGTGGACACTGGGGCTGGGAGCAGCCTGGGACAGTGGGAGGGGTCCCTGCCATGGCAGGGATGGGATGGGATGGGAATTCAGGTCCCTTCCAACTCAAACCATTCCAGGGTTCTGTGATTCTACTCTGGGTCACTCCTGCAGACTGTGAAGGCTTTTAGGGTGTGTGATTTCTGTGTGGCACCAGGTGACATTCAGGAGTGTGTGTAAGTGTTACAGTGGTTACAGGTGGTTCTGGGCACTGGGATTAGCAGCTCCTGGTTTCATTCCTGGGGTTCCCAGGTGAGGCTCGTGCAGGGCTGGGGCAGTGGCAGGGTGCCCTCCCCAGAGCCACTGCTCTTCCCAGGCAGGAGGAGATGAGAGCTGGGGAAAGCAGCTCAGCACCAAAGGCTCCTAGTGAAAGCCATAAAACTGGAAGTACCCTCAGTTTCTGCTCCTCACTTTCCAAAGGAACAGCAAGCATGAGCTCTGTGGGTGTGGAGTAAGGTTTTGTGCCATCTTTTGTGTCCCTCCAATTCTGTTCGGAGTAGGTCAGAATAATGTCCAGCACTGCCCAGAGTGCCCACGGGGACAGGAGAGAGGAGCTGGTGTCACGCAGCCCTCACGGTGTCACACAGACCACAGGGACAGAGGGGTGTGCTAGTGTCACACAGACCACAGGGACAGCAGCAGAGGGGTGTGCTGGTGTCACACAGACCACAGGGACAGCAGCAGAGGGGTGTGCTGGTGTCACACAGACCACAGGGACAGCAGCAGAGGGGTGTGATGGTGTCACACAGACCACAGGGACAGCAGCAGAGGGGTGTGCTGGTGTCACACAGACCACAGGGACAGCAGCAGAGGGGTGTGCTGGTGTCAGACCCACAGGGACAGCAGCAGAGGGGTGTGCTGGTGTCACACAGACCACAGGGACAGCAGCAGAGGGGTGTGCTGGCACAGGGGCACAGTCAGACACGGCTGTGGGGGGCAGTGCTGTGAGCCCTGCCGATCCCTGGGAACGCTGGAATGCCGGCCGGCCTCGGCAGGGAGAGGGGCTGGGTGTGGAACAGGCGCACGTTCAGCAGCCACAGCCTGTGCCAGTGCTTTGCTTTGGCTGCTGAAATAGATGTGTGTGTCCAACACTGAGCTGTCCTGTGTTGGACACAGCCGTGTCACCAAACCCAGGTGAGCAGCTCATGGGCTCCAACGCTGCTCTGGGCTTCGTTCTAGGACGAGCTGCTGGTTCAGAGTACACTCACAATTTTTCTGTGTGATCTTATGAGCCGATTGAGGTCGCATTGCCATGGTGCTGTTTGTTTTCTCCCACTGCAGTAGCACCTGCCATAATCCGTATGTTCTCGTGTGCTCTGGGGAAGCTTGGAAGGGCTCTGCTGTACAGATGAGCTGGACAAACTGCTGAAAGTCCAAGTACTTCGTCCTGTGGCAAAAATGAGACAAAAAGTGTTAGTTTCTCCTCCATACCAGCCAAAGTATCCCTCTGCCTTCCTCTAATCTTTCACAGCAATATTTTCCTTGATTTGTAGTTACAATTTTTCTCTCTTAACGAGAAACAAAAATTAGTAGGAAATGCCATGGGTGGAGCTTGGAATTCCTCGTTTCTGAATTTTGTCCTTTTTTCCCTTCATTGGCATAGGCAGTCTCTTCACGCCATTAAATGCTTGCCAGTGGCTACTGGCACTTTTCTCTTGGGGCATTGGTACAATTCCATTGCAGGCTCTGAAGGTTCATTTCAGGCCCTGACTGATGAGGCTCCTGGAGGTGAGGCTGGGGTTGTTTTTGGTAATGGTATTAGTTCAGCCTTGCAAAATATTACTTGCCTGAGGTGAGTAAAGCATCGTCTGTCATCATCACAGCAAAGTACAGGCGAGGTGGTTGTGTCTGAGCTCCTGAGTGTTCCAAGCAGTTCCGAGGCCACTTTAGTTGTGCTGCAGGTTTTGTGTGTTTCTGTTTGAAGTGCAGCCCCGTTCCTCGCTGGTGGCACAGCAGTCCCTGGCAGGTGTCCCACGCTGGGTGTCAGAGCTGCTGCGGAGCTCTCGGAGCTGGGAGAAGCACGGAGCTCTGGAGCTGGGGGAAGCACGGAGCTCTGGAGCCGGAGGAAGCACGGAGCTCTGGAGCTGGGGGAAGCACGGAGCTCTCGGAGCTGGGGGAAGCACGGAGCTCTCGGAGCTGGGAGAAGCGCGGAGCTCTGGAGCTGGGGGAAGCGCGGAGCTCTCGGAGATGGGGGAAGCGCGGAGCTCTGGAGCTGGGGGAAGCGCGGAGCTCTCGGAGCTGGGGGAAGCACGGAGCTCTGGAGCTGGGAGAAGCGCGGAGCTCTCGGAGATGGGGGAAGCACGGAGCTCTCGGAGATGGGAGAAGCGCGGAGCTCTCGGAGCCAGCTCTGAGTGACAGGACAGGCCCTGCTCAGCTCCCACCCTGTGCCAGGGCAGAAGGGTGGTTTGTAAGCCAGCTGTTCCCAGGTCAGCACAGTATCAGACGGTTCTCTTGAAATCAGCTGCTTTTTGAATGGGATTTTTCCTCCTAGTTCATGGAACCTTAGCCGGGAGGGCTGCAAGCTTCATGTTGTTATGGATTTACAGTCTTCGGGGTTATTGCACATTCCTCACCAGGCAGAGACACTGAAGTCCTCATGTGGTTGGAAATGATCCTGGCAGCACCTGAAATGAGATTTCTGTTGAAATGTTTCTCTTCCCATTAAGTCTGATGGTGTTTATAGAAGTAGAGTGACCCCCTACCCACCCATTCAGCCTTCACACTTAGTTTGTGTGAACTTGTGCCCTTTTTTATTCCTTTTTTATAAAAATTTTTGGTCTCCTAATGAAGGTAAGATGGATGTTGAAAGCCGAAGCTGGTTTTCCACAATAACAATGAGGTGGTTTCCCGAGGCTGCACTGGTTCAGGGGCAGAAATGAGATCAAAACCTGAGTATTTCTGACCTCTTCCTGTGGATTCCGTATCTAAAGATAAAGCATAGAGGTCTGGGTGGGAGGATATTAATTAGGCTCCATTATCTCTGCCAGCCTGGCAATCATTTATCATTTCGTAAGTCCGAATCTGCAACTTGGAACTGAATGACTCATCTCCGTTTTGCAGTATCTTCTTTTTCCTTAATGTTTCTGAGCCTTAAAATGCTAAAGATGAAAAGAAATCACAAACTGGGACGAATGAGGAATGTTCGGGCCCGACTGTGGTTCGTGAAAATGTTTCCAGTTAGTTTCTGCTCTCTTCTTAATTGCACAGTTTGCTTCCTTTTATTGGGTTGTCTTGATTTTATTGTAGATTTTACTGATAGGAGAATTATGAGAAAAGACATTTCTTTATTATATTTTTCTGGGGGTTTAACTGGATTTATAAAATGCAGAGATGAGAAAGACCGATTATTTTATCAGGTCTTCTCTGGTTAAGTTCAAGATTATTTTCTACGTTGTGATTTTCAACAGTTTTCCTGGCCCAGTTTGAAGTAAATTCTCCAAGTTAGTTACTTCTGTCCAAGTACCTTCCAAACTCCTTCTCCCAGAGGGAGCTTTGTAAACAGTCTTAATGCTTGAGCTTCTTTATTTTTAAAGCCTGAACGCAAAGAATAACATCTAAAAAGGGATGGATTTGCCCTTATTGAAACTGCCATCCAAACGTTTGCTACAAACAAATGTTTATAGATGTCCAAGGCTACATCAAATATTGATATATTCAATACCAGCAGCACGAGGCTCATTTAGTGCAATTCCTGCAGCCGTGGGGATGTGGATGTCTGTGACCCTGAGCACGGACACAGCAGCACGAGTTCCACACCTGCAAGAATTTGTGTTCTTCTAACACAAATTTGTTTGTTCTGGGGTTGGGGTTGGGCTCCCCCAGCTCCCCAGGGCTCAGCAGAGGTGTGGAATGGTGGCAGGAGGGAGCCCTGGCTCTGTGTGTGCTTCGGGCAGACCCAGAGCTGTTTATTGGTGTGAGCTCTGCTCCTGCAGGGCCATGGGCACGGCAGCTCTGTTCTGAGCAGCATGATACCTTAGGGTTTAACTTCTCTATGTTGCCAGCCCTGCCCTGCCCAGTGTCACTCTGCAGTTCCCTGGAGCTCGTTCAGTGCTGTTCTCTCATGCTCACACACACACAACAAAGCCTCTCCAGCTCTCCAAGGACACCCAGACCCTCCTAGGCCCAACAACTGCAAACCACAATCTTGGCGACAGGGGGGCAAGCTTGGGCAAATTCCATCCTTGCCTGGCTCCTGCTTGGGGAATTGATGCTGAGATCCAAGTGGGAAGAACTCGGGAGCTGTCCTTGTCCATGTTGGGATGCACTGAGGCAGGAGCCTCTGGAGCCCAGAGTGTACCTCTGAAGGCCTTTCCAAGCAATCCCTCCTTGATTCCTTTATTCCTGCCTGGGCTCTGTTTCTAGGGAGCCATTTAAGGCATCAGCACGTGGAGCTTGGAGATGCTCCTTGCGCTGACCTTCTGCCATGGCACTGAGCTGTCCTGTCAGCCAAGGGACCCCTGGGATCTGCACTGGGGTGCTGCTCCTCTTAAAGGGTTTGAGGGACGGGAACAGGATGGAATCCTGCGGGAACCTGAGTCCACTTAGAAATATCATTTCTGCAAAATGGGATGTTTCTCTTTGTGTTGAAATGGAAATGATGCTTTGTCTCCTTGGGGCTGCGGAGGAGGACGTGAGCCTTTCAGAAGCAAGTCCAGCATCTTTGAAGCTTTAAGAAATACAGGCTTCAGATAGGGAGAGGGAAGAACATTTGGGATGAAGCTTTGATAGGGTGCTGGAGGCAGGATCCCGGGGCCAGGAAGCACGCAGGGGGAGAAGACAGAGAGGGCTTCTCCACTCAACAAGGAGCCCTGCTTCAGAGTGAAGCAAATGCTTTCAGACTGAGGTTTCAGTGAAGTGCAGATCTCAGACTAATGAAGTGCTTGGAATAAAAGCTTTGGAGTAGAGCTTGCAAATGCAACCACCTTTGACTTGCCTCTTTCATTCTGGAGTTCAGTAGCTCCATAATGCAGACAGTAAAGAAGATCAAGGAGTGAATAATCTTTGCAGCTATTTGCTCATTAGAAAGGTGGTTTTTTAGTTTTGTTTTGGGTTTGGGTTTTTTTTGGGAGATTTTTGATGCTGGGTTGCATTTGCAGGGCAGGAATAATAAAATATGCACAGTGACACTATTTAACACACTTTAATAATTTTATCTGGACCAATAAAGTGTTCCTTCATGTTTTAAGCTCCAAGGATGAATCTCTGAAGTCTGCCACCTATCATTCCTTTTCCAAAGCCGCCCTGTGTGTGTCTGGAGGGGTTTTCTAGTTTTACATCTGGATTTCCTGTGGTGTTCTTGGCAGGGCAGGGCTGGAGGGTGTCAGACACCTCCCTCGTTCCCAGCTCTCCCTCCTGCCCTCAGTGGCACGGGGGGATGGGAATGGGGGTCATGCTCAGTTCATCACAGGTTGTTTCTGTCACTGGGAGAGGAGTCAGAGTCCTTCCCTGCTCCAGCAGGGAATTCCTCTCCTGGGAGACAGTTTTTCATGAACTGCTCCAACCTGAGTCCATCTCAGGGGCATCAGCTCTCCACAGACCAGTGCACTGTGGGTCACTCCCTGGGGTCAGTTCTTCAGGCTGTTTAGCATCACTTACTTTGTAAATCAGCAGTTTCCTTTTGTTAAATTACTGTTTCAGCAGAGCTCCCTCACAGATACTGTCACGGAGTCATTGTGGTTGGAAGAGACCTTTAAGATCATCAGCTCCACCAAGATGTGCCTGAGAGTACTGCTGGAGACCAGTGCTCCAAAATTAAAACATTACAAATAAAAGGGGGGTTTTCCCTGCTGAGGTGGTGTGGCAGCACACAGATGATAATGACTTCCCTCACATTGGGATACTGAGTGTCAGTTAATGAAAGTTTGTAAAGGAATTTGGTAGTACTCATTTCCTGAAATGTGTTTAACATTTTAATTTAACAGTTGTCTTTTTCTTTGCTTCTGCAGTGCCCAGACAAGCCGTGCCCTGCTCCGATTCCCAAACCTGTGAGCAAATGGATTGCTTTGAGAATGGAAAGATTTGTGCTCAAACGGGCTCCCAGCAGCACAGGGAGAGGTACAGAAATCCCAGATTTTCCCCATTTTTTCTTTGAAAGCATTTAAAGGGAACATGCTGAATAGAACAAACCCGTCAGAACAAATGTTACAGTTCTATATCCAGGAAATCCTGCAGACACCATTCATTTCCTCAGGTCCTCAGCCCAGGCCTCCCCATTCCAAGAGATTCAGAGACATTGGGAACACTGCAGGAATTTTGTTGCACTTTTAACTTGACATTGTTTTTAATTTTGGATGTTTAATGATATCAGAGACATTCCAGATGATTGCAGAAACGGGAAATAATGGAAATCTTGCTACCAGCAGTGGCTGTCAGGTGGCTGAGGCTGGCAGACCTGTCAGACGTCTCCGGAGGAAGAGAAGATTGCCTCTGGATTCGGAGGATGAGGAGGAAAATGCCTATGAGGATGAGGTAAACGAGGCTGCTTCCTTTAAAGAGGGCTGTGAAAAGCAGGGGCGGTTGTTGGTCTCAGTGCCCCCTGTGCAGTGCAGGCCGAGCTGAGGGAGGTTGTTCTGTGCCCAGGGAGGGGCCTGGCTCTGATCCTCATTGGCATCGGTGATGGGAATGTGTGTTCTGAGGGGTGAAGTAACTGCTCAGGTGAACTGAAAGTCAGGGGCTCACAGTAATAAAACCACAGGAATAACTACACTCAGATACTGCTGTGGGATGTTGGAGATCAGTGTCAGACCACAGGGTTTGTTTGGGTTTTGTTACTTGCACGTGCTCTGACTGCACTGCCCCAACTTGTGCCAGTGGTGCAGAAATAGCAGTACCTCAGTCCTGAGCTGCTCCTCCCTTCGGTTCCCTGCACCCCTGGCTCCCTCTCGGGGCCCATGGTGCCTCCTGTGCTCTGCTGCCATCAGAGTCCATCCCAGCTGACTCCACCAGAGTCTCTCTGAGCCATTTGCTGTTTGTTGGCACAGTGCAGGGTTCTGTACAGCAGAGCCCCTGGGGCAGGTGTTTGTGGGCAGTAAAGCTGCAGCTCTGCTCTTTTGAGCAGTTTCATTGTCTTGCTCAGCTTCTCTCTGTGATGTGGGTGAGATGTTTCAAGGGATGGATGTTTTCAGAAATCCTTGTAGTTTCTCTCTTCCCCCTTCTCCTCATCCTCACTGGAAACTGCCCCCCTGTCCCTTCTGGGGCAGGTTTGGCAGGCAGCTTTGTGTGGCACATTTTGCCTTTTTTTGGTTGGCTCTGAGAAATGACAGCCTGGGAGGAATCAAAGCCGAGTTTGCAAACACACAGAGGGAACGAGAATGACAGTCGGGCTTGGAGTGTGACACAGGGAGACCACATTGTCTGGGGTGCTCATCTGTGACAGGAGTTACTTGAAGCTTCTGCTTCCTTCAGGGCTTCATAAATTCCTTTTTTTCCCCACATCCATTCCCTGGCATAGATGGACGTAAGAAAGGGAAAGGAAGGAGTGTTCCAGCGAGGCTGCTGACGTGAGCAGCAAATCCTGCACTGCAGAAAGCAAATCCTCTGTATTGTAATGGAGATTTTGGTCCTGTGCTGCTCTTCAGCAGCCACATTTAAATGAATTTCAGTGGCCTGTGTGAAATAACTTGCAGAGCACTTTTGGGGCACCAGGGTCAGCGATATCTGTGTAACATTCCCTCCTGATGTTCTTGCAGGGTGGTTCAAGAGACAGCAATGCTGGCTAATAGTCCTGTTAGTTACCTGTTACATCCGTGTTGTACCTGCATGGTGAGATGATCAGAGGGAGGGAAAAACAATCTTGCTAAACTTCTTTTTAACGTATCTGTGTCTAGGAGAAGAATAAATCAAATAATATGAAAAGCCGCAGAAACACTAAACCAATAAAACAAGGTGAGCTAAGCTCATAGTCTCTTTTCTTTAATGTTTATAGATTTTTTTTTTTAGTAGCTATTATAAAGTGAATTATAATAAACAGAAGAGGAAAGGACAGCAGAGCTCATTTCACATTCAGAACAGCTTATTAGGTCCATAACCCTCTCAGCACAGTCAGCTCTGGAGGGCTATTAGCAGGAACATCCTGGGTTTGCCTGCACGATGGGCACAGGGTGAGCATCTGGAGGCATCCCAGAAGCTTCACCCAGAGCTCACTGAAGACAGTGAGAATCCTTTCTCCATTGACTTTGGAGAGCTTCAGCCACAGCCTACAGTGCTAAGTAGAAAATAAATTGTAAACAATGGGATTGACTCTAGACTATGAGTTAAAGGTAATTTATAACTTAAATCAGTTAGTATGTAACTGGGGAGAGAGTTTTAACACACATTTAGAATGTAATTTTCTCTGTGTATGACTGTGGTTCTACCAGAGTGAATCCAAGTTGTTTTCATCATCTGGGAGCTGCCTCTCTGGTAGATGCATTGTGTTATTAGGAGGTTATAAATATATGTGTGTATATATATATAAAAAATCTTGTGAACTGAGCAAAAATTCACTTGGTTTTTCATTTATTTTGTTTTTTAGGCTTATTTTAACTGCAGTTATATGCCTCTCTGTGCTGCCTGTTAGTTTATATTTAACCCCTTATATTTAACCCCCTATTCCTCTGTGAAATGTCAGGAGGAGGAATTAATTCCCATGATTTTAAGTTACTCTGCCTTGTCCAGACTTTCCCAAGGCACCTCTCCCCGGGCAGCAGCCCAGGTGCCACCACTCACTGGACCTGTGGTGCAATAAATGTTCACATCCTGAGGAATGAGCACGAATTTCCTATTGCTGGAATTCCTACCTTTCCTCAAAAGTTGAGTAACACTGCCTCTTCTGGGGTGCCAGAGCAAACGTGGGAGGAGAAGGAGAAGAGAGGAGGAGAAGAAGAGCAGGAGGCATTGGAGGGAAACGTTCATTTCCTCTTTGTTTTTCATTAATCAGTGCTTCCTGGAAGGAAGAAGGTATGGAACTGGTCTTCCTACTTGGAAGAGGAACAGATGCCAGCTGCTCCCCAAAAGCTGTTCAGAGAGGTTGGCAGCTTTTTTCGCTCTCTTGCTCTGTTTTTCTCAGGCAGCATCACAGGGTTAGTGGCCATCACAGGATTACCAGCTCAGGGGAGCTGGGACTAGAGACCACCCTCAAGCCAGCGCTTGCATTTCTGAGGTGTTTTGGTACATTCAGGCAATAAATGTTTGTTTTCTGCCCAGGGAATCGGGCATTTACCCTGGGGGTCTCATTGCAAACCAGGGTGTAAGAAATGCTGTTCAATCTCACCAATACCCAGCAGGTGTTTGGGTCTGCTCTGCTCAGAGCAGCACTGGGACAGCCACGAGCCCTGTGTGCCTGAGTGCCTCGCTCAGGGTGCCCCAGGAGGGAGGGTGGGCATTCTGTCAGCCACAGAGGAGTGCCAGAGGCTGAGTTCAGCCGTGCTGCAGCTGCCTCTGCTCCTCTGTTAAATGTGCAGCTCCCAGGGAGCTCTTCAGAGCCCAGGTCCTCCCAGAGGGAGCTTGGAAGGAAGGTCTGGTCCTGCACTGGGTCGTTTGCAATCCCAGTTCAGGTTGCTTCTAAATTTTTACTGTATTTCAACTTGGATTAAGACTGCAGATGAATGAAAAACACAAATGCTTTCTGGAGTAAGTGTAAAACTGGGCTGCAGATCAAGCCTGCCTTGTCCCTTTCACCATTTGAAGATGTCGAGTTACCTTTGGGGAGAGTCTGGGCTGACACAAAGTGATGGTAGCTTTCCCAGCTCTTTGGTTCTGCACTGAGCTGGGAAGGAGAATCTTTTGTGTTTGAGAGGAGCTCATTCCTGCATCTGCTCAAAGACGTGTTCATAGCTAAGTGCAACAGCTCAGTGTTTTTGAGAGATTAATTAGAATAATGAGTAAATGTGAAACACTGTGATGGTGCTGTTACTGATCCCCGAGCCTGCACCTGTCTGTTGGGGCAGCAATCACCTGGGGATGGGATTTTCTTCTCAAAGTTGGACATTTGAAGCCTGAAATATAAAAATTTGAAGCCTTAAGTATCTGATGACTGCTCTGTAATAGATTTTGTCCTTAGGAATTAAAACCAAACATTTCTTCCCCCCTCACAGTATCAATCATTCCCACAAGGCCGAAATGGATTTAAAGTTGGAATGAAGTTGGAAGGGGTGGATCCTGAACACCCCTCTCGATTCTGTGTTCTCACAGTGGCAGAGGTAGTTGCTTTTCTTGTCTTTGACTCCCAAAGTCCCATGTACCTTTAGATGTTTCTTCAATAAAAAGTAGAAATGTAAGAGTAATAGTACTTTAATTAGTTAATTAATGGTAGGAGTTCAAGGTGACGCTGAAGGATTCATGTGTTATGTGATTAAAGATCTTCGCCTGAAATGCTACTGTCAGCTTTTTGATCTTATCACTAAGAATAGCAAACCTATTAATTGCCTGTAGTGAACAAGTATGAAAAAGAACAATGGCACGAGGCCCTAAGATTCAGTAAATACAAACAAGTCAGAATGCTTTTATGCAGCTCCAGTTTTGTGAAATCTGGGTTGATCTGGTATAGGCATGAAAGTCCTGGGGTTGCTGTTGTACCCCAGGAAGGTGTGCATGGCATGGGGCCCAGGGAGCTTCCCCTGTTCCACTTCCCCTGTTTGGAGTGGGGCAAGAGGAGCCTGGAAACTGGGAGAGCAAGTGAGTTAAAATACAACTAGGCTTTCTGAGGAGTAAACTAAATCCTCCTTTAGTTTCTCTGTAAGTGCAAGTAGGAGGGGGTGTTCTCTTCGTGATTTTCCTTCTCCTCTGTGAGCCCTGGTGATAAGCAGAGCTCCTCTCACGGCAGGTCCAGGGGTTCAGGGTGCGGCTGCACTTCGATGGTTACCCAGAGTGCTACGACTTCTGGGCTAACGCTGATTCCCCAGACATCCATCCCGTGGGCTGGTGTGAAAAAACAAGCCATAAGCTGCTCCCTCCTAAAGGTATGAGAGAAAATAGAGTGCTGTACAAGAAACCATAAATTCTGCTAAGAACTAGATGTCCTGGCTCTGCATATTTCATTTTTAGTGTGATTTCATCGTGGAACTCGATCTGAGGGGCTAAAGGGAAGAGGTTTAACTAACACAGTGACTCACAAAAGAGCAAAATATCTTCTCTTTGATGTTCCCAAAGATTGACGTTGTTAGTCACATTACAAACTCTGGATTGGATGTCTCACTGGGCTTCAGAACTTGATTCTTTCCTGCGTTCAGCTCTTTCCCGCATTCAATTTCCTAGAGACATTTGAAGGTTGAGATTAATGATTGGCCATTATGGTGAAGAAGAGAGAGCTGGTTTAGCTGAAATGCACAGCCCCTGGAGATCGTAGCAGGGCAGTTATCATGCAAAGTTCATATTCTTTCCAGGTAATTTCCATTTCTGAAAAACCCTCCAGAATGTACCAGCGCCATGTAAAACAATCTTTTTCCCTCTCTTCCTAGGTTTCAAGGAAGGGGAATTTAATTGGACTTCCTATCTGAAGAACTGCAAAGCTCAAGCAGCTCCAAAAAGCCTTTTTAAGACCCTCAGCAGTAGTGTAAGTGGTGATATGGAATAGAAGGGGTTGCAGTAGGTCTGGTGCTAAGCGAGTTTTGACCAGAATATTTATGCAGTTTTAATATGCTCATTGCAGAGGTACAACCACGGTACAATCAGATGCAAACTACTTCCTGCTGTGTTTTATTTTTAAGAAGGAAAGCTAGTACAATTTTTCTTCCTTTCCCCAGTTACTGACTTTCCAGAGAAAGAATTTGTATTTCCCTTCCACCTTAATGCTGGGGGAAAAGATTTACTGAACCATTTATTAAATATATTACAACCGTCTGTTTTGCTGTGCCCCTACAGTCGAGATATTTGTGTCACTTTCCTCTAATTTAATCATTTCCAAAATAATTTCTGGTTTCCAGCAGCACGCTCATGTGTGCCATGGGATTTATTATGGGGCTGTGGATCTTGAGTGTTTTGTCATCCCTCCCCCGCTGGTGCTTTTTCAGTTCCCATGAAATCCTCAGTTTCACGTGGTGACACCGAGCCTTGTGGGTTGGACAATCCCTGACTCCAGCAGGAGCAGGGCCCAGCTCTGCTCTGCTTCCCACTCAGTCACTTCTCCTTGAAGACTCTCCTTATTTTTCCAGCTGTAAAACAAGATGTGCAGTGCTCATTATCCTCACCCAATCTCTCAGCCTGGGAGTCTGCAGTGGTGGGTGTACCTGGAAATGCTGGTTTTGAGCCACCTGAGCTCTTTTCAGCAGTAGTAACAGTCATTGCCAGAACTCCTGGAGATCCTGGCTGCTGACCTCTCGGCAGTAGCTGTAGTGTGTTTTGCTCTGTGGGTTTTGGGGTCAAAGGAGTTTGTGAGGGGGATTTCAGTGGCTTGCCCAAGATTGTGGCTGATTCCCCTTTCCTGGTGTCCTGTTCCTCAGCCTGTCACACCTTCTGGGTTTCGTCTGGGAATGAAACTGGAGGCAGTGGACAAGAAGAATCCATCGCTGGTTTGTGTGGCCACGGTCACGGACATGGTGGAGAACAGGCTGCTGATCCACTTCGATAACTGGGATGAGAGCTACGACTACTGGTAAAAGACTCTGTTTCTGACCCAGGTCTGCAGCTAGATTGGCTTTGTTCTGATCTTTGTCTATGGGTAATAGCTTAGATTTTAAATGCAGGCACTAAAGCTGGGATCTTATATCAGTTTTCAGGCATCTGAATGATTACTTGGGGTCTTCACAAAGAGCCTCTGTCCAGTACTTCCCTTCCCCTTTGGGCAGCTCCATGCAGAACCTGTGGGGGTGGCCTGAGCTGTCTGGGAGGCTTTGGAGTGAGAAAACTCCTTGTGGTGCCTGAAGGGGCTCCAGGAGAGCTGGGGAGGGACTGGGGCCAAGGCATGGAGGGACAGGAGGCAGGGAATGGCTTCCCAGTGCCAGAGGCAGGGATGGATGGGAGATGGGGAAGGAATTGTTCCCTGGGAGGGTGGACAGGGGCTGGGATGGAATTGCCAGAGCAGCTGTGGCTGCCCCTGGATCCCTGGCAGTGCCCAAGGCCAGGCTGGACCTTGGGGCTGGGAGCAGCCTGGCACAGTGGGAGCTGTCCCTGGGGTGGCTCTGGGTGGGATTTAAGGTCCCTTCCAGCCCAAACCATTGCAAGATTTTTCTTTGTATTTCCCTTTCTTTTGGGACAGCTTGAATGCCTTGAAAACGCAGTGTTACACATTCTAAGGAGGTAGTGCTTGTCTTCCACACCGTGATCACACCCACTGAAAGCATCTGCTCACCCAGCAAACGCCTATCAGACAGCATTTGAAATCCTGCCTTTCTTTTTGCTTCCCATCTGACTGGTGCCAACTTTCCCTCTCTGATTCAGGTGTGAAACCAGCAGCCCATATATCCGTCCTGTCGGCTACTGCCAAGAAACTGGAACCCCACTGACAACACCACCTGGTAGGGTGCAAGTGAGCCTTACTTCCTGCCTCAGCCAAAAAAACCTGCAAACTCTATCTTCCACCTAATTACATATTTGCAAGTTCCAGGTTTGCTTCAGAGCTCTTTGCTGCCTGAACAATATTATTGTTCCTGCTTTTTGCCACTGCAGTTTGTGTTGTGTCACAGTTCCTTCAAGAAATGGAACAGGGTTTGGTAATTTATAATTGAGTTTGGGTTTAAAAGGGAAAAAGGGAGAAGGATTTCCAGCATTTCCTTCAAGGTGAGCTGGGAGAAAAAGGGATCAGTATCATGATTTCCTAGATGGAATTTCTGGAAATGGCAGAATCACAGAATCCTGTGAGCTGGAAGGAGCCACAGGAATCATTGAGTCCGTCTTTAAGTTGAGTGCCCCATACAGGGATTGAGCTACAGCTGTGGCATTATTAGCACCATGCTCCAATGATTTCCTAGATGGAATTTCTGGAGTAAGTGAAGCCAAATCTCTTTCTGCTGGGCTGGAATTTGGTAAATGAGGAGAATGTTGGCAAATAAGAGAGGGCAGGATGTGCAGGGGAAACAGTGTTGTTTTCAGGCCTTGAAGTGCTCATTCACCTAAAATATATCAAACATAAAAAAAATAAGGCTGGCATTTGTCAGACTGATGGAATTCCTGTATTTGCTGCGTTCCAGGTTCGGTGGAGCAGGAAGCACTGCAGGATCTCTCTGCAGGGTGGGATTGGCCTCGGTGCCTTTGCTGTGGGGGTAGAAGGGGCTGTGAGTGTTCCCTCTCAGCAGCACCACATCTGCCCCTGCTCCTGGGCACTGGGCTCTGCAGCTCTCTGCTCCTGTCAGGATTTCTGTGCCCCCACAAACCCTGCAGCCACTTCTGGTCTCTCTGCTGAGGGAGTTCAACGCAGCAGTTTGCAGAGCATTTACTCACTGCTCCCTCCTGCCAAAAGGAGCCTGTCCTGGGGGTAAAAGTTACTGAAATAGAGGGAAAAAGTAGAGCAGTTGTAATTGCGAGGGAGAGCCTTCCCAAGCTGTTAGAGCAGGACAGCTGTGGAGCCTTTCCTCTCCAGGCTGCTGCTTCGCTTGGGGTGAGCAGGAGAGGAGAAGGTTCTGCACTCTTACAGGCACTCACACACAGAGCAGTTAATAAAACAGGAAATTAATTTAGTGATGCCGTTGCACATCACAGAATCCTCTGACTAGTTCTTAATTGGAGCTTCCTCTGGAGAACAAGAATTGATTAAGCTGTACAGAAATGGACTCGCCAGGGTTCAAGCCCAGTCCAAAGCTGGGGCACTGGCAGAGCTGCTCTGGGTGCTGGAGGTGGTGGGTAGGGGCACACAGGCCACTTCCCAGCACCATCCACTCTAAGTGCTAATTGCAGTGTCACAGAGCTGCCTTTCTGCTGTTCCTAACAATAAATGTGGGGTTTTTCTTACCTAATGTTAATTCTCTGTTTTCTCAGGATACAGGGATTCCAAAGGCTTCTCATGGGACAAATACTTGGAAGAAACTAATTCCCAAGCAGCCCCAGCAAGAGCCTTTAAACTGGTGGGTGAATCTCTGATTGTTCTTGCTCAGGTGCTGTTATCCACCCTTTTTTTTTTTTTAGAGGCTTTATCTGAGGATTGTTCACCTCATCTGTGCCAGGGGGGTGAAACTGTGGTTTCCTTTGAGATCATCTCAGTGCTGCTAAAACAAAAACACACAGCAAAATACGAGATTTGGGTTTTCTAATACTGTGGAGAGCTGGTTTGGAGAGGATCTTAGACTAAATATCTTCAGTGACTCCATTAGCAGATGTAAGGGAAGAGCCCTCAGTCCACACAGGTGACTGTGGCTTCCAGAGGAATGTGGGAAATGCCTCACAAAGGGCACAGAGAGGATAAAAAGTGCAGTCCTCTGGTGTCCCCTCCACAGGAACTTTTTAAAACCTCTGAAATTCACCCTGCAGTTGTACAAATCTGTATTTCCCTGGCCGGAGAGGCTGGAATCAAGTTAGAGAAGTTGATAGCAAAGGTTTACGTGTGCTGATGGAGATCTTAGTCCTTCTGGGGAGGAGCCAGCTGTGCCCTCCACAGAAATAAATGTATTAACAGATGAAAGAGCATCTCTGCCAAACCCCTGGGTGTGCTGGGAGTGCCCTGCAGCCTCAGTGTGAAGGTGCCTCTCCCTCAGCCTTGTGACTGTGAGCTTCTGTTTGTTCCCTTGCAGTTTATCTGGAATCTCGCCCTGAGCAGAAACAAAACAAAAGCATTTAAAATAACTGTACTTTTAAATTGATTTTTAAAACCTCCTCCATGCCATCATGACACTTGTCTTGGTTCCTTTTGTGGAGCTGCAGGTTAATACCTGCTGCCCTCCCATGTGTTTTTGTGGAAAGGTCTTTGGGACTGAGGAGGAAAAGCAATCAGGGAGGCCTCAGATAAGGGAGGCAAAAATCCAGCCAGACAGGGTTGATGGTTGCCAGGTTTCAGTGGTGTCCACGTGAGGTTGGTGCAAGCTGCAGGGTGGTGTCAGCAGGTGGAAGAGGTTTTTGCCTCTCTAGAGAGCTGTAAGACTTTAACTGGAGGTACCTGCAGCACAGTGGAACTCCTGAGCATCCCTGGGAGCCAGCAGGGCAGGATGGGGAGTGCAGCCTGGAGTGGGACACAGCTGTTGCCCCCAAGGGTGAACTAAGCCTTTCTGAGCTCCTAAAATCCCAACAGAGCTGGAAGATGTGAACTTAAAACTCCGAGCCCAAGTCCTCAGTAATCTGCCATTGTGGCTTCTTCCCTCAGACTTTCAGGGTCTAAAGTGTGGTGAGAAATGTCACCTGAACATGAGGGCTTTGCTCAGGACAGGGACCCTGCTGGGTGCTGGGAGCTCCCTTCCCAAGGGGGATGCAGCTGCCTCGTCTGCCTCCTTTCCTGTTTTCCAGACGTTTCAGCAGCCATTGTTCTGCTCCTTCAGGTATCAGGCTTTGAGAGAAGAGTGGAAGGAGCAATTCTGGTTCTCATGAAACCCCAGAGTGCAAATTAGCATCTAAAACTGTGTTTCAGAAATGACACAGAAAAGAAAAGGTATTTGATATATCAGCAGTTAATAGAACTCTTTCGAGATCAAACCTCATTATTTTTCTGGCTTGGTTGGACTGAAGTGCAAATAAATGGCAAAGCTATTGATTTAAAAAAAATTATTATTATTAATCCAGCTAGCAATTACAGGAAATCAGTACATAAAAATGTGGATTGAGAGCCAGAACAGGCATTTCTCACTGAATTAGCGTTGAACAGTTTTAAAGAGCTGTCTCATGTAGTCTGCAGACACAGGTCATCAGCACAAATAGCAGGTCTTGGGTCTGGATTTCTGCCCTCTCCGCCCAAGAGCTCAGGAGACAGCTCCAGTGTAAGCACTGCTATTTCAGCCCATCCTCTTGTGCTGGCAGTTCCAAAACATTCATAAGCTGTTGCCAAAAGGGCAGCAGCTCTTCAGCAAGGCTTAAACAGAGAGCCTGGCTCCTCTCCTGGGCAGGATTTGGGTCTCGAGCACTTGGCTCCTTCTTCAGGGAGGGCAGACGAGGCTGCCTGGTTCAGTAGGATGCTCTTGAAAATAAAAGCAGTTTAGATTGTCTGTCCTCTGGTGTGCCCAGTGTCTGACAGCCCACGAGTCTGTGTCAGGTTAAATGACCCAAGAGGACCCTGAGGTTTGGAGTTAAACCCCTTAGCTCAGGGG
Organism: Erpornis zantholeuca; assembly: GCA_013400515.1. Lineage (NCBI taxonomy): Eukaryota > Metazoa > Chordata > Aves > Passeriformes > Timaliidae > Erpornis > Erpornis zantholeuca. The sequence continues at coordinate 203,496 of VZTN01025214.1, forward strand.
TGCTATCTCCTTCCTGCCCCCAGCCACTGGCAGCAAAAAGGGTAAGGAAGTTTAGAAAGAAGGGTGATTATAATCATTTCATTAACCTGGGCATGTTCAAATAGACAATTCATCATTTCTTGCAAAAATCCTGACCTCTTTGTGCAGGAGTGAAGAGGGACATGTTTGGAATGAGCATCCATAACCCCGAGCTGAGGAGCTCAGAGGAGGAATTTGCAGTCAGACAAATGGAAACATTGGTAAAAGCTGTCTGTTGCTTAGAGGTTACACAGGGTGCTGCACAGGGCACACATCAGGCCAAAGGACATTGTGGAGTTTTCCCCAAGGGGGTTGAGGGGAGCAGGAGCTGCTCTGAGTCCCAGCACGGCACAGATGCTGTCCCAGGGAGCAGAGGGGAGCAGAGGATGGCCTGTGTGCTGTCCCAGGGAGCAGAGGGTGGCCTGTGTGCTGTCCCAGGGAGCAGAGGATGGCCTGTGTGCTGTCCCAGGGAGCAGAGGGTGGCCTGTGTGCTGTCCCAGGGAGCAGAGGGTGGCCTGTGTGCTGAGGGTGACTGTGACTGGCAGGAGCTATGGCTGATGCCAGGGAGGATGTGAAGACAGACTTCATCCAATGGCAAGTTCAGATGTGAGAAGTGGGGAACTGTCCACTGTCCTTGCTTGGCGTGAGATAATCAGGGTTGGAAGAGAGGCTGGAGATCATCCATTCCACCTCCCTGCCAAGCAGAGTGGCCTGGAGCAGGGGACAAGGGTGGGTTTGGAATTCTGCCTCCAGGTGCGCTGAGAGAGAGACTCTCTGGAGAGGGAGACTCCACACCCTCCCTGGGCAGCTGCTCCAGTGCTCTGCCACCCTCCATGGAAAGTTCTTCCTCATGTTGAGGTGGAACTTCTTGTGGTTTAGTTTAGGGCTGTTGCTCCTTTTCCTGTCCCTGGGCCCTCTGGAGAGTTTGGCACCATCCTCTGACACCTGCCCTGGAGATGTTTGTGTGTACTGCTGAGATCCCCTCTCAGTCTCCCCTTCTCTGAAGGCCAGGTCCCTGCAGCGTGGGAGGTTTGCTGTCAGGCTGGGGAGGCTGTGTCTGTGGAGCTCATGGTGGTCCCTGGCCTTTGGGGCTCTTGCCCTGGCTGGGACAACTCCTCTGTGCTGAGCCACCTCCAGCTGCTTTCCAGCAGCTTGGGGCTGCTGACAAACACTCAGCTCCATCCTCTTGGGAGCTCTGATTGTCACCTTTTGGAAACTCTGATTTTAGCTTCTGAACAGTCTGCCAGGTGAGATAACCCAGAGCTCCAAAGGCAGCTCAGGGTGGATAGAAACTGGAGCACATTTCATTCTGAGCAGGTACCACCTCTGAACTCCGAGGCTTTTTAGCATTCTGCTTGAACCCTCTCTTGCAGCGTCCTCCTCACGGATTCCAGGTTAATACGAAGCTGGAGGCTGTGGACAGGCGAAATCCCATCCTGATAAGAGTGGCCACAGTGGTTGACAGAGACAACCATCGCGTTAAGGTACAGCCTGGCTGCCAAGGGCACAGCCCGTGCTGGGAGCCCGGGGTGGGCAGCACAGGGAAAACACCCTGGGAAGGAGGAGCAGAGCACAACAGCCTGGCAGCTGCCCCTGGAAGGGATCCCTCTTGCTTTGTTCTGCTGACTCTGACAGGCTCGGCCTGGTGTTAGTTACTGTTCTAGTGGAACTGTTCTGAGCCAGCCCTTGGCAGGGTGGTGTTCCATCTCCTGGTGTTTTCCCCGTGATCTCCGTGGTTGAAGGCAGTGTGAGTGTTCTGCTGGGGGAAGCTGCCTGGCTGAGGTTTTTTTCCTACCAGGAAAGGAAAACCCAAAGCAATTTAAACCCTGGTACATGTGGGATGCAGCCTCATTCTCCAGTACAAATTTGTCACAGAAATGCATTTTAACCTAGTCTTTGCATGCACATATGTTGCCAAAATAATCTGTTGTGCTTTGGCTTCTGAGGAACTAAGTGTGAGCCAGCTGAAGTGGAGGCTGCACTGATGGAGACTCCGTGACCACAGGCCTCCTTCCCAAAGGATGATTACAGGGGCAGGAGTGGAGTTCTCTGTCCATTATCTGGTTGATTCTCAGCCACATTGCTGTGAACAAAAGCCAAGCTTTGCCAGTCCGTAGTGGCATGAAACTCACTTAATACTTTTAAACTTTGCTGCATGAACAGCCCAGTAGCCTTTAAACTTCAGTGATCCTCAGTCTCTGCTGACCTGACCTGGATCAGGTCTAGACTTGGTAATCTAACTATTACCAGTCTCTTCATCCAGCAGAAAATTGTAGCTTGTTCACTGCAAAACTCACCAAACTTGTTGGATTTTATGGTGTTTTGGGATCCTCAGAAAGCAGAAGAATTAAATGAGTATTTGTGTTTGCATAGCTTTGGACTTTGGGCATTACAGCACCCCAAGGGCTGAGGGGTGACAGCCTGTCACCAGAACCTGGCTGTTCTGTAGGAAAACCAAAACTTACACTGAGCACAGAGACGACTGTGCCTGACTGAAAGATTGATCTGAAAGATTGAATCAATCATCCCCGAGCTGAGCAAGGTGAAACAAAGGGGGAAGGTAACATAAAAGCTGAGTCATGCCCTGAACTGTGTCTTTCCCTGAGACTTCTGCTTCTTTCAGATCCATTTTGATGGCTGGGACCATCACTACGATTTCTGGGTGGATGCAGACAGCCCTGACATCCATCCCGTGGGCTGGTGTGACAAAACCGGGCACGCTCTGCAAGTCCCTCTAGGTAAACACAGGACACCCTTTTGTTCCACTGGATAACCAATCTCCCAAGTGCAGTCTGCTCCTCACCTGCACATCTGTTGAACTTTCCCTTTCTCGCCGTCCCCAGGTGCTGAGGAGCCGGAGGGAGCAGTGGGACAGGCGTGTCCTACCCCGGGCTGCCAGGGCATCGGGCACGTGCGGGGCCCCCGATATGGGACGCACTACACGTATGTGGATGAGAGCTGATAACAGCAGTGATAAGGATAATGATAAGGGTGCAGCACCCAGCAGCTGCACTGCACTGAAGTGATCCCAGGGTGGTTGTTCTGGGGATAGTCATACCTGCAGTCGCAGCTCCCTCTTGTGTCTGAGCGAGCTGTTTGATCGTAAATTCTGTTCATACCACCGTGTTCATGGTAGCTGCAATGCAAACAGATTCATTCACTCCCATTTCTACACTCCAGCAGTACTGAAGGAGTTATTTTTGTGGAATCATGCACCCAAGAGCAGCATGCAAGGAGGCAGTACAGAGGAGAGGGCACGGGTAGGATGTTAAAGTGTGAGTGAGGAGAGGTCTCTCATGTTTTGTGCTCTGCCTTTTGATTTCTTGTGTGCTCTTGGAAGAGGAAGCTTTTTCTCAAGTAAATTATTTTAAGAGCAAGAATACAATCTCAGGTGGGAGGTGTGAGCACCTGGTAGTTTATAATGTAGTAAAGGGCTTTGAATTTTGCAGACTGAAACTTGAGGAACTCTGTTGATTCATGAAATGTTGTTCAGATAAGCAGGTTGAGAGGATGAGCTCTTCTTGTCCTCTGAGGGGGCTCTTTAGCAACACGACTTTGGCTTTTAATTCTGCCATATGGTCCCCTGCTTTCCCACACCTAGAGCTGGGTAGCAGCACCTCCCAAGAGTTTGTGACCTCATTTTTTCTGGGTGATGGAGTTCTCTGCCTGAGGGAGTGAAGACTATGAGTGCAAAGCCTTCATTGCCCTCTCTCTGTGTTTTTTGTTTCTCTGTCACAGCCTGGTTGGCTGCCCGTACTCTGATGTGAACCTCAGCAGAGAGAGCCTGCTGCAGGACCGGCTGAGCGGGGAGAGACCTTGCCCCGGGAGCAGCGTGCAGAAATCCAGGAGGCTGGAGACCCCTGCCCCACTGCTGGGGGCGGGGGAGTCTTCTCAGGGCGACTCTTCACAGCCCAGGTGAGCTGGGATTTGCTCTTGGCCAGGTCCTGTGGAGCAGAACCATTTACAAGGATGAAAAGCACTGGAATTGGCAGCAGAGCAGCAGAGCATTGAGTTCATCTGTCTGAAATATTGACCTGTGCCCCAGACACTCTTAACACAGAGCAGTGCACTTTTATACCCTCATATGCCTTAATAGGTTTCTTGATTCCTTAATCCTGGTGCTCTGGTCACATTCCAACAAAGGAAATTGCATTCTGTCTCCATAAATTTTTCCTTGCTGTTTCAATTTAAAATATGTTCTTCTCATTCGTTTCCTGTCCTAAAACTGTCAAGCCAGGGTTGTTTTGCACTATTAAACTGTAACTGTGATCCACCCGGGGTCAGCCAAGCACCCTGTGTGTATCACTTCGCAGCAAACAAGCTGAGCTCTCTCAGATACTTTGTTTTCTTAGAAGAAAATCTTGCAATTGAGCAGCGTTGAAAGAAACAGAATCATTTTCAGTCTTCACAAATCCAGTCTCACTAGGGCAAACTCCAGCAATACTGCAGTTCTTTGTTGTATGAGAAGGCTTGTCTGTATTTTAAGGTTCATGTATTTGTTTAGATTTATAACATTTTCAATGTCTGTTTGTCCAGAAAAAAGGAATGAATGCTTCTTTCTCCTCCCTGGCCTTCATGGCTGAATTGCTTCCTCCCATACCAAACCTATGCAGGCATCTTCATTCCCTAATTTCCTCACCAAAATTGATTGCATTTCAATGGCACCATTACCATAAAGCTTTCTCAGGAGATTTGGGATTCTCACAGAATAAATGGCGTTCTAGAATTGTAATATATTTCTTTTCTTCTAAGTATTTCATTTCCTGAGAGTGGGAGGTCTGAACTCAGCCTATAAATCTGGTATCACCCTGCTGCTTGTCCTTCCTTGGCCAGCTCCGTAGCTCAGTTTATGCACCAAACTCAGTCATGGAAACTCTTAAATGTTACCCAGAGGTATCAAGATTCAGAAATCCTCAGTCTCTTGCTTTCACCCTAACACAGTGATTTCCTGTAGCTGCTGGGATCAGAGCCCGAGTCCACAGAGGCTGATTTATTTCACATAAACTCTCTCAATCCGCGCAGAAGAGGAACAAAGCACTTTGTACTCGTGGAGGGGAGAGGGAAGTTCTGCCACAAGGTGGTGGTTGTTGCTCTCACTTGCCAGGAGCAGCCAGCTCTGCTCTCCTGTGGGAGAAGGGAGCAGAGCATGTCAGCTCAGCGACTGTCATTGATCTGTCTTCCCAGAAAATCTGCACCAGACAGTGAAAAGTGGTGTCAAAGCAGCGTCCACACTCCATCAGAGCAGTCGGAAAACAGTCAGGAGAGAGACTGGGGAGAGAAGGATTCCTCTGCAGGCATCAAAGCCACACCAAAAACGTAAACAAGATTTTTGTGATGTATTTTCATGCATTAACAGTTGTTTTTCTTGGTGGTGCTGCTGCTGTAGCTGAAATAAAGATGTAAATAACAAACTGCCCAATTTGATCAGAGGTTTGCAGCAGTGTTTTAGAGTGACATGGGAAATCTCCTCCCTTCCTCCTGGTGTTTTGGGCCCTCTCTTTCCCGCAGTAAACTCAGGTCTGAGTTCTGGCCATGAATTTAATAGAAGAGCCCTTAGCTCAGAGACAAGTCAGGGATCTACTGCTTATTTTAAGAGGAAAAAGTTTTTAGTTTCTATAAATCCCATTAATCTTTGTGTAGAGATTACATCCATTTCTGTATCTTCTGAAATGTTTTGTAATTGATGCTTTCAGGCTTGGGTGCTCACATGCCTATATCAAGTTTCAGCTGGTGAAACAGGAAAGCAATGGGAAAGGTTGGTTAAATTTTATTCCTTCTTTCTGTGTGTGTGCCTATCTCTGAAATGTCCCCACAGTCACAAGGAGCATTCAGAACTTCACAGCTTTTTTTGATTCCACAGTCAAGAGAAAGCACATGCTGGAGGTGATGGTAATGGTAGTTTTTCTTCCTTTAAAATGAGAAGAAAGGGTAAAATTACTTAGAAGTGAAAGGTTTAAGACTTTGTAGAGTGGAGCCTTGTATTCATTACCTGAGAAGACGAGTTTGCACTTCTTTTTGTGCCACTGCAAGCTCCTCTGTAGTGACAAGGAGCTCCAAACAGTCTGACCTGAGTCAGGCTGCAACAGAGCCAGCACAGGGCTCAGAGAGACTTGTTCAAAACTTAGCAAATAGTTTAGGTTCCATCAACCCCTTTTTTTCACACCCTCATGGGTATTCAGAAATGTGCTGTGAATCATTGGAGGACTTTTTAAATGTTCTCTTAAGGATGAAAAACAAAATGAAAAGCTAAATGGAAAAACAGTGTGTTCTTTTTCCTGGTACACGACAGGTTAAGTTTTCAGAGCAGCTTTCTGCTATCACTTTAACAAACCATATGCTTAACTTTCAGATTTACTATAAAAAGCCATTTCAGAGAATGGAGCTGACCAGGCTTTTAGGAGGATTTAACATGGTAATAAGTCTCCAATCAAAAATAGCTAAGCAGGCACAAACTGGGACAGGTGCCTGTTTTTTTTTTTTGTTTTTTTTTTTTTTAAATACTCATTTTTACCTAATGCTGAGTTCTGCAGTCAGAGCTGGGGGCTCTGCCAGCTCCGAGCTGCAGTTGCAGCTGGCAGGGAAAGCTGCCCACTCTCCCTTCACGTTTGCCTTCCACTGAGTGATGGAAGTCAGGGAGGGAAATGCTGCAATCATCCACTGACCTGTAATTTCAGTTACCCAGAGCTCCCCTCCAGCTGCGTTTGAACTATGAGATCACTGCCTCTTCCTCGGAGGGAAAGTCACTTGTTGGGGTCATGGTTTGGGCGCTTAGTCCCAGGATTTGGGCTTAGTGGAGAAAAGGGAGATGGAAGCAGTGCCCACCCAGCAGGGATGTGGCCGTGGGGGAACCTTGGGGACAGGAGGTGGGACAGGAGCAGCTGCTGTCGGTGCCCAGCACCATGGAGGTGAAGCAGGGCAGGAGGGGTGACAGCAGGAGCAGTGTCCTGTGCCCTCTCGTCACCAGGAGCTCCTGAACCAAGCAGCTCTTACTCAGGCTTTCTTTATCCTCCCTTGGTCTCATTATTAGAAATTGGATGTATTTGATGCTGTCTCACATCCTTTAGGGATGTGGAGATGAGCTGAGGGGACTCTGGGGTCAGGGCAGTGACTGTTTGCTAGGACAGGCTTTACCTCCGAGCTGCTTCCTGTCACTAGGACAGGCTTTACCTCCAGAGCTGCTTCCTGTCACTAGGACAGGCTTTACCTCTAGAGCTGCTTCCTGTCACTAGGACAGGCTTTACCTCCGAGCTGCTTCCTGTCACTAGGACAGGCTTTACCTCCAGAGCTGCTTCCTGTCACTAGGACAGGCTTTACCTCCGAGCTGCTTCCCCTTTGGCTGGGGGGGAGCTGGCAAACCATGGCAATCAACAAAAAAAAGCTTTTTTTTTCGTTTTTTGGCCATTTTCCTTTGTGCTTTCCATGCAGTGACTCTTACCCCCCACCCCTGACACCCCGGCCCACTGTGAGCAGAGGCAGCAGCAGCAGGCACAGGGAGCGATCCCGAGGCTGGGGTGCAGCAGGAATGCTGTGGGGATAGAGCAGGGATAGAGTGGGAATGCTGTGGGGATGCTGTGGGGATAGAGCAGGGATAGAGCAGGAATGCTGTGGGGATAGAGCAGGGATAGAGCGGGAATGCTGTGGGAATGCTGTACACTGGGGTACACTGGGAGTGCTGCAGGGATACAGCGAGGATACACCGGGAGGGCTGCAGGGATGCTGTGGGGATACACTGGGAATGTGCAGAGATACCCCGGGAATGCTGCAGGGATACAGCAGGGATACCCCGGGAATGCTGCAGCGATACACCAGGAATGCTGCGGGGATACAGCAGGGATACACCGGGAGTGCTTTGGGGATGCTGCAGGGTATGCTGGGAATGCTGTGGGGATACACCAGGAATGCTGTGGGGATACACCGAGAATGCTGTGGGGATGCACTGGGAATGCTGTGGGGATACACCGGGAGTGCTTTGGGGATGCTGCAGGGGTACACCGGGAATGTTATGGGGATACACTGGGAATGCCATGGAGATACACCGGGAATGTTGTGGGGATACACTGGGAATGCCATGGGGATACACCGGGAATGCCGTGGGGATACACCGGGAGTGCTGTGGGGATGCTGCGGGCTGGCGCTGGCAGCCTGTGGGGTGGGGGTCGGGGCGGGGAT
>VZTN01025214.1:211741-242326 GCA_013400515.1 Erpornis zantholeuca
AGTCAGGACAGGGTTTGGGGCAGCCTGTGGGTTGGGGGTCAGGGCGGGGGTCAGGACAGGAGTAGGGACAGGGTTTGGGGCAGCCTGCGGGACAGGGTTTGGGGCAGCCTGCAGGGCAGGGTTTGGGGCAGCCTGAGGGACAGGGTTTGGGGCAGCCTGCAGGGCAGGGTTTGGGGCAGCCTGAGGGACAGGGTTTGGGGCAGCCTGAGGGACAGAGTTTGGGGCAGCCCCCGAGCCTCTGTGAACCACAGGAAGGTTTCCAGCTGTTCCCTTCCTGTGCCCGGGTTCCTGTTGTGTAACCAGCCCGGCCCTGCAGGACCATGACTCTGCACTGCTCAGTGATCTCATTAGGGAGGGGTGATTTCTTCCTCCCGTTTTTGCCTTGGTTTGCAAAGCTTCCATCACTTGACACATGAGGAGGGAGGGAGTTGATGTCTAGAGGTACCTTAAGCACTCCTGGCCTGGGAGTCTCCTGGGGAGCGAGCTCAGGCCACGCTGGCAGCACGGAGCTCTGGCTACAGCTGGGCTGGCACGGTGCCATCGGTTCCCAGCCGAGGATGCTGTTACCAGAACTCCTCCACCTTGTCAATAAAACGCTGCAAACATCTTCTCTGTTAGCAGCATGACATCATTTTCCAGGGAAGAAGCTAACGATAAAGCCTTCAGCCTGGCAATCTTATCTTTTTTTTCCTTTTCTCCTGCTCGGGAGGGTGGGGAGAACGCCCTGAGAGCTCAGTGTGCCACGCAGGAGCCGTGCCTGGCTCTGCTCACCCTGCCTTGCTTTCCCCTCCAGGCTGTGACCCTTCCTCCTGCTTTGTTGTAGTTGCTCCTACTTAAAGCCTGGTTCTGACTTGTCTCGTCTCCTTTTCCAGGCCCTGATTTGGATCTCCAGCAGGCCCTGCACCAGTCTATCTTCATGCCTTCCCTGGCCTCTAACCCGACCCACCGCCTCCATCTCTTCTGGGAGCAGCACTGCAGGCTCTTGCCAGAGGTCTCAGGCCTGACAGCCAAACAAGTTGCCAAATGGACTGTGGAAGAGGTGAGTTACCTGTTCCCTGTTCCGCCCTCCTGGGCTGCAGGAATGCCAGAGCTCTCCTCCTCTGAGTGCTCTTTGGGAGACATCTTTGTTTCCTTCCCTTTCCTGGGCAGTGCTCCTCTGTTTGCTGTGCTGTGCCACAGCTCACTCAGCTGGAGTGGGACCTGTTAACCCTCTGGTATCCACAGCTTATTGCCCTCAGTGGGATTCCCTCCCTCCCTCTGTTTATTTTCCCCTCCATCTCCCCGTCCTCAGGCCCCAAGCATCATTCTGACAGCAGATTGCCTTCCTCTGGTCTCCCTCCCCCTCTCCTGTGACTTTGCTGCTGATTCACTTTTACAGTGCAGAGAATTCCAAACTGTGCATGCCCACTCCTCCTGCATCTCCCTGCGTGATTCCCTGGGAGCAGAACTGCCCACAGCCTGACCTGATTTCTGGCAGAGGTAGCTGTGCAGCTGGAGATGTGTCTCTGCAGCTCTCGAGATGTCTCCTGTAATTAGGTGGTGTGTGAAAAAGCCAGAGTGTTTTGTGTGCTGAGTAGTTGGTTTTTGCCTCGATGCCTTGGGCATAAATAATATTTCTCTCTGCGCTTGGGAAGTGGTGACAATTTGGATCCTAGTGCTTAATTTGCAGGGTGTTTAATTCCAGAGAAATGTGCTGTGGTGTTGTGCTTGCAAGGGTGCAGGGAATCTGCAAAGCAGGGAAAAGGTTCTGCTGTTCATGATGCAGAGAGGATCTTCAGAGACTTTTAGAAAGTGCATTTTCCCTAAGTGCCTCTTAACATCAGATAAATCCAATCTTGACTTTGCTCTTCGTGTGGGAGGAGTGGTAGGAGTCTGGTGGGAGTGCAGTGATGTGGGAGATGGGAGCCACAGCAGCTGGGAAGGGGACAGAGCAATTAGTGTTGATGTCTTAAAACTTGGTCCTTTTTTTTTGTTGAGTTGTTGTGGTTCTGTGGTGGTGTTGGGTTTTGGTTGTGGATTTTTTTTTTTCTTTTTAATAAAAGTACGTTAGAATTAAATTCATACCAAGGAGGAAAAAAAAAATCTCTGAAAGATTTACTGTTCCTGTCCTTTAGAGAAAGCTTCCAATGATTTGTCCAAAAGGTCTTTTAGCAAATCAGTAAAGTCAGAAGCAGATAATCCCCTGACATGATAATCAAAATCTCTTTCTTTTGGATAAAACAGGAGGCTGCTTCATGGAAGTGGTGTCAGGATCCAAGCCAAATAAAATTTGTCCTTTGCAGTTGACCTTTAAAGCAACTGCTGGGTAAATTTAACTGGGATATGAGTTTGATAAGAGATGAGTGTGAGCAGGGACCACAGACATGGATGCGAGGCACTGGATATAGTGACTCCAACCCAGAATAAACTGAGCTCTGCTGCAGCCTGAAACAACTGGGGAGCTTTTGGCTGCCAGTAGCAGTGTGGATGGCACGTTAAAAAGCTCAGTTGCAGCACCACAATGGACTGGCTGAAGTCATTAAAGGTTTTATCTTGAATTTCAGTAAAGTGGGTCTGGTTTTGCGAATTATGTTAATCACAGATTCCCAGAGGAATCAATTTGGGCTCTCTCTGAGCACTTGCAGGATCAGCATGTGCAGTGCAATGTAGCCACAGGTCTGGGAGTTGAAAGCAGCAGGACTTGCTGTGTTTTAGGCAGTCCAAAGTACAGCTGTTCTGTCGGCATTTGGGCTCCCAACCTCCTCCTGCAGGGCAAACATTTGCCTTTGGGTTGTGCTTTGAACTCCGCTGCACAAAGGAGTCCATTCTGCTGATCTCAAACAGGAGCGATGGGGGTGTAAAATTCTGCTTTGGTTTCAGGCTGAAGAGCTGTTTTTATTTTATAAAACCCACATTAAGGGAAAAACCGCTTTAATTCTCTGCTGGTTGAGAACAGAGCAGCAGCAGCAGCAGTATTGAGGGGCCCTCAAGCTAAGAAAGTCATGGTAACACTGAGCAGTCACTAAGAGTAGGTACTTTAATGCAGCTTTGGTATTTATTGAAAGCTTCCCGTCATGTTTTCAGAGCACAGCCTATTCACTCACAGAAGAGCATTAAGATGTGCTAGAGCTGTATTGTTCATTAGTTAATCCTGCACCAAATGCCAGCACTGGGGGGGACTGTCCTTGTGCCCAGTGTGGTGGTTCCTAAATCCCCTCCTCTCCGTTCCAGCTCCTGCCCGTGCCCCAGGAGGGGTCAGTCCTGTGGTGGCTGTGGGAGGGGGGCACCAAGGGACATCAGTCCAGTGCTGACCTTGGTGTGTGTCACACATCAGCACCTCCCAGAAGGGTCACTTCCAGTTTCCAGGGTGTTCTCAGGATTGCACAAAGCTCTTTTTGAAGCCCTTTCCCTTCTCCAGTGTGCTGTGGGAGTGCAGGAGTTTTGGCAGCCAGTTCTGTGAGCTGTGGGGTGGTTACAGCAGGAAGGGCCAGCAGGCTCCCTCACCTCCTCACAGAGAGCTCTGACCCAGCTGTGTTCCCAACCTGTCCCACCTCACCTTGAGCCCCTCCAGTCTCAGCCTTTCCCAGGGTTCAGGGATTCCCTGCCACCACTGTGGGGTTGTGTTGGTTTCCTGTGGTGTCTCTGTGTTCTGTCCTTGTGCCCTCATCCCTGGGCTGCCCCAGTTTGGGACCCTCCTCCCCAGCAGTGACAGGACCCTGTGCTCAGTGGTGCCTGGGCTCTGTCTCGTGTCCTGGGGACCTTCTCTCCTGTTTTCTCCTCTTGCATCCTCCCTCCCTCTCTGTTCTCCATCCCTGGCAAACTCCAGGGCTGCTGTTTGCTCAAGAGGCCTCTCCAGTGGCGCCGGGAGCCCTGCAGAGGACCTGTGGGGCAGATCAAAGCTCTGTCACTGCCTGTCGGTGACAGGAGCCAGCAGCAGTTGTGCAGGGAAGGACACAGGAGCCAGGCAAGCCCAGGTCATTCCCTGGAGATGTCTGCCAGCCTCTCAGTGCCATAGACACTCCAGAGCACTCAGCCCTTGCCCCGAGGGCTCCAACTGTCTTTTAAATTCTGGAAGGAACCAGACCCAGCAGAAGGATCTTCATTTGTTCCAATTGCTAGCAGAGGTGGGGGACTCAAAAGGAAAGTAGTATTTTGTGATTGGTTTATAACAGGAGTTTGCACTTCTACAGAAGAAAATTTGGAGATGTGGATTTTAGGGGTTCCCTTGAAGCTGGAGCGGAAGAGAAGGACGAAGGAGAGAGATGCTCTGCTTTCAGGTTATGTAACAGAAACCACAGGAGTCAGAGCTGCTCCTGCCAAACCAGAGCAGACCTGGAGGGCACTCTGAGAGCCCCATTCCTGCCTGGCTGGAGCTGGGGGCAGGGAATGACTCCAAGTGTAGTGGTAGGGTAATCCGGAGGTGCAGGGACGTGATTTAGGAGAGACTTTGACAATTCTGAGTTGAAGGGAGCCTGGCAGTGACTCCTCCCAGCTGCTTGTTTGTGTACAGGGAAGAAATGTCACATCTGCAGCAACTCACAGGGTTATGCCTCACAGAGCAGAGCTGCTCCTGCAAGGGAGCATCCAATTAACAGGAGATGTTTGATCTGATTATGCCTCAATATACAAATCTCCTGTGAACCAGCGAGGCTGCAGCTGGAGAAGACAATGTGCATTAAGTCCTTGACTGCACACAGGGCTGCTCCTCTGCCTCCTTGGAGTTACATAAGGTAACCCCAGGGCTGCTTGCATGGCTCTGGGGAGATTGTTCCAAATGTTCACAGATTCCTTGCTCAGAAACATTTTCCCTAATGTGAAATGTAAAATTAATTTTTACTCTTGTTTAATCCTCCTGGTTCTGTGGATCCTGTGCACCCAGCACAGATTAAATAAAACCAAAACTCCTTTCCTTCCCAGCTCTGCTGCCTCTGGATGTTGGTAAACCAGCAGTGCTCATTCAGTTGGTTTATCTTGTCTCTTACAGGCATGTCATCGTGGGAAACTGTCTAAATCCTTTTTTCTTGTTAGTTTTACTTTCCAGCAGTACTGTAGAGAAAGTGAAGTCGTGAGTGGGTTTAAAGTAGTGTAAGCCATATACAGCTTTTAATCTGGAAAAATAATGTTGATTCTGTGATGGACCTTTTAGAGGAGTGGAGAAGCTGGGAGAGAAATGGTCAAATGGCAATAGGGGCAGTTACTGCTGGTAACCAAAACATTGCAGCAACAATATCCTTCATTAACGTGAGAGTTGTGACTATTAAAATTTTAAAGATTCTTGCATAGAGAATTCTCATACAGAAATAAGAAGGCTTTGCTTGTTGGTGTCTCATTTTAATTGTCTGTGTCTCCTTTCTCTCCCATGCCACTGCAGGTGGTGAGCTTTATCCAGCGTTTGCCTGGCTGCAAAGAACAGGCGTGCGTGTTCAGGGAAGAGGTAAGAGAGGGTGCCCAGACCTGTGCCCAGATCCCTGGAACTATGGCACAGAGCTCAGAGCTGCTCAGCCGTGTCATTGCAGAGCCTGTGGCATTTAGGAGGCAGCCTCAGCTGAATTCCAGCATGGCTAATTGCATCCTGCTGCTTTAAATTTCCCCTGCAGTTCCAGTCACGGAGCTTATGCTCAACATCCTGCCTTGGACCGTGGTGCCGTGGGTTTGGCACTGCTCTAAAGATGCCCTGTTGGGATGGTTACTGAGGATCTCATCTGCTGCTCTAACGAGGACATGTGCCTGCTCCTCCTGGGGAGCCTGGCAGGCTCAGGGTTTCCCAGGAATCGCTGGCTTCCCCCGTGGGCAGGGCTGGGAGCAGGAGGGGAACCTTGCCTTGGACAAGCAGGGGTTGGGAGGTCAGGGCCTGTCCTGTGTGAGGTGTGTCCTGTCAGTACTGCCCCGGGCTGGGCTCTGGTCCCATTCCTGGTGTGGCCTCTGGGAGACCTGCAGGGCACAGGTGTGGCTGTGCTGGTTTTTGGCACACCCCTGCAGGTGGATCACAGACAAGGACCTGTTGGGTGCTGCTGCTCCTGCTCACATTGCAGCTGTCACTTGGAGGCTCTTTGTGAGCCCCTGGTGACTTTGCTCAGATGCACCTTGCCCTGGACTCATCCCATGGTGTGGGCAGCTCTGTCCTGCTCAGGTGATTCCCCACCTCAGAGCTGCCTCCAGCCGAGGGCACCAGCATCAGGAGGATGTGGAGCTGCAGGAGTGAATCCAGAGGAGACCACAGAGATGCTCCAAGGGCTGGAGCTCCTCTGGAGCCAGGCTGGGAGAGCTGGGGGCAGAGAAGGCTCCAAGGAAACCTCAGAGCCACTTCCAGCCCTTAAGGGGGCTCCAGAAGAGCTGGAGAGGGACTGGGGACAAGGGATGGAGGGACAGGACAAAGGGAATGGCCTTAACCTGAAGGAGGGTGAGCATTGGAAAGAAGCTCCTCCCTGGGAGGGTGGGCAGGCCCTGGCACAGGGTGCCCAGAGCAGCTAGGACTGTCCCATCCTGGCAGTGCCCAAGGCCAGGCTGGACAGGGCTGGGAACAGCCTGGGACAGTGAGAGGTGTCCCTGCCATGGCAGGGGACATAACGAGATGAGCTTTAAGGTTCCTTCCAACCCCAAACCCTCCCATGATGGTTCTGTGATGCTCAGAGCTCTCCTGTGGGGCTGTAGGAGCTCCAGGGGAGGGCTGGAGTCTCTCCTGCTGCGTGGCAGTGACTGGAAAGGGCAGGTCTGCAGTGGCTGTCTGCTCCAGAGCTGGCTCCCTTTCAGGGGCAGTCAGCCTGCAGCATTCGGTGGATTTATGTATCTGTGTTTTGTTTTCCCTTGTTTTAAAAGCCATGCAGACTCACACAAAATAGGCAGCAAAAGAAATGGAGGCTTGCAAAAAGCACTGCTCAGAACGTGACAGTACAGGAGAATGCTCGTTCACTGAATGTAGTGGGAATAGTGAAATTTGTTCAAATGGACCCATCTCTCAGTGTAGCTGAGCACAAAACGGATTTCTAGGGAAGGTGTATTCAGAGGTGAGATGTACCAGCAAATCTTCTGATAAATCCAACCATTCTCCATGTATTTTACTTCTTCTGGTGCTGAGCACAGCGGCTGCTTTCTGGTTCTGAGAGTGCCTTAGCCACAGTCTGTTCTCATCCTTATTCCCTGCAGCCTCAAAGTGTGATTCCCTCTGCCAGATTACAGGGGCTTGTGTTGTTTTTCCAGTTTATGCTCATACCACATTGTCAGTTTGAAATTAAAACCCTTTTAGCAGCTTGGCTTTGGCCAAACACAGGTGTGAGTGACAGGAGAGCTGAACTCCCCCGTGCTGTCCAGGATCAGCCTCCAAGTGCTTCATGTCCAGGATAAATAAATCCCTGCAGACTTCCCTTGGTGGGGGGCTGGAGAGGGATAAGTTGCTGCTTACATTAGGAGCGAAGAGAACAAATTGTGCACAGAATTCTAAAACCCATCCAAATAAGATGGAACAAAGAAATGAATAATAAAGCACAGACTCGTTTCTAGGTCCAGTTCAGGGCAGGACTGTTTAAAACAAGCAAGTGTGAGGCAATGCGGCGAAAATGAAGCATAGGAATAAATAATATTGGGCACAGAACCATTTTGAAATGTAGGACTGTTTTCCAGCAGTTTTCTGCTCCTCTTGACTCTATTATTTAATTTAAGCAGCACAGTCCCATTTGTTTTAAGCTATTTTTAACACATTCATTGCAGCGGTGTAGACTCGCAGCAGCTTGAAAATAAGATCCAGGGACATGGGGTGGGCATCTGTGGGAGCACTGCTGTCATTCCCAGGGCAGGAATCCACTTCCCAGTTACTCCCAGTTACTGAACTGGCAGGTGAAGTAACTTGCTGAGGGTCTCTTGTCTGGTGAGAAGTGGGAAAACCAAATCTCCTGGCTGCCAGCTCTTTGCTTTAATTACTGAGTTTACTCAGTGTTTCCTCTTGCACCAGGCGTTGACATCCGAAAAAATTCTAGTTGGGAAGCCTACAAAAATAGCAGAATTGTTATTCAGGCTGGGCTGAGTGTCCAGTGGTGTGTGCTGCACTGGTGAGCATCAAGTGAGAGGAGGAGACGCTGTCAGTCTCTGTAAATGGACTTTAATGGAATAACTTGGGGAGACACATACTGTTTGTCTGTGTCCATTAATCTTTGGCTTCATCCCTGCAGCATTTTGGGTTTATATTAATTATATCTATGTTGTCTCTGTGGATGTTCTTGCTCAAGTGGATTTTTAACCTTTTCCAGAAATGGTATGTCATGATTGCACTCGCTGCTACCTGCAGCATCCTGGGCGTTCACCTGGCAGTATGTTAATCACTTGCTTAATTTGCATCTAATTGAATACATCTCGTTGGTGGTGGATTAGGGGGCTGGTTTTCCAGCCATATTGCGTTGTCACTACACCTTTGTCTGTATAGCTATGGAATCATGGAATGGTTTGGGTTCCAAAGGCCCTTCAGGCTGATCTCATTGCAGATGAACACCTGGAGCTTCTCCCTTTCTAGGAAAAGCGCTGTGAGATGAGGTCTGTGGCCTCTGAAGAGGGGACACCACGGGGTGTAGGGGCCAGAGCTGGGGAGGAATCCCAGAATGAGCAGCAGTGGGCATCCTGCCTGTCCCCGTGGTTAATCCCTGTCCCTTGGTGTTCCCACCTCAGCAGATTGACGGCGAGGCCTTCCTGCTCCTCAAGCAGAACGACATCGTCAAGATCCTCAGCATCAAGCTGGGCCCTGCCCTGAAGATCTACAATGCCATCCTCATGTTCAAGTCTGCAGAAGACAACTGAGAGGAGGCCTCTGGCAGATCCCAGGAGGAACTGACAGGGGATGGATCTTCAGCCACGAGCATTGCAGCTCCGGACAGGTGGAGTGGGACTCGGATGCATTTTAAGTAGAACTTAGTAAAAATTGTTTTGAGGTTATAAAAATCCTGCCACAGTCTGGAATATGGGGCAGCTTCACTTCCAAGAAGAGGATATTACTATATTTTGTAATTGAATTTGGTTTTGATATATCAATCTCTTTTGGAGATCGAGAAGAAACCTCCAGTTCTAAGGGGAATCCAGGGTAGCACTGGTGGAGCTGCAGGAGCAAGAAGAAAGTTTCGAGTAAAACTGGCTTTGTGTCCAGTGATAGTGCCTGAAAGACTGAGCCATCACCAGCGAGTTTAATGTGTTCTGTGTAATAAAAGAGAGAGGAAAGAGATGCACTTGGAGCAACTCCCCCATGCCCTTCTCAGCTGTGACTCAGGAGCTGACCTTTCCAGGACTGGTTGAATTCCAGTTTTTCCTGCTGGTTGTTGTGATACCTTTGGCTGCTGGGCTGCTCACACCCTGGCAGGAAGGGAGCATGGGCAGAGGGTTTCCATCGGGGATGGCTTGCACGGGTCCTGCCAGGAAGCAAAATGTCCTCAGTGCTGTCATTCCCTGCCAGGAGCCAGGGCTGTGCAGGTGGGCTTGGGGTAGGCAAAGATCCCATGGGGGCATCTGTGCCTGGAAACAAAGAGGGAAATTTTAGCTGTAATTCTGCCATCAGTGCTTTGTGCAGCTGCTTCTGGGCCAGGAACATCTTCTGGCAGAATGGCGCAATCGGGAGCACTTGGGGATTGGATTTGTGTTTGTTCTTGTCCTCCCACTGTCAGCCAAAGGCCCAGAATAGGAGCTGGAAAGGGGCAGTGGCCAGAGTGTGTGTAAACAGATTTCCTAGAAACAAATGGCTTTTCTTTTGAACAATCCCGACTGATGAGTGTGAAGGGCTTTGGCCTTTGGTGTGCTCTGCCAGAGAGCTGCAGGGCAGGGCAGAGCACTCAGGGGTGGGAGACTGGAGAGGAATCGGGCTTTAAACAGCAAAATGGGCGAACAGTTACTTCCCAAAAGAGAGTGAGCTGCTCTGTGCGGGGCAGGAGTGGAGGCTGTGCTCTCCTGGATGGGAGCAGGGGCAGTTCCTGCTCCCTCAGAGCCGGTTCTGGGTCCGTGCCCGTGGACATCCTGCCTGGGGGTTCCGCACGGGCACTGCCTGGGCGGTGCTGGGCTGCCCTCGCTGCTCCCACCCGCTCCTGGCAGCCCCAGCTCCTGCTCTGCCTCTGGCTGCTCTCCCTGGCAGTTTGGCTGTTGCAGAGCTCGGGCAGCCCTGCAGCCCCCATCCCTTCCTCCAGGCTGAATCCTGCCTGGGAATCCTGGGTGGGAATCCCGAGGTTCTGCCCTGCCCTGGCTGCGTGGGTGTCTCAGGGCACTGCAGGGCGAGGGGATCCATCCTCAGGCTCCTCACACCCCCTGGCACCTCTGCCACCAGCGTGGCTCCCCGGGAGCTGTCGGGAGCCGTCCCTGGACACAGGGAATGTGCTCGTTCCCCTTCCTGCACCTCCTCTGTGCCACCCTCCTGCTGCTGAGAAGGTTCTTGGGACTTGTCTGAAGCAGAAGGTTCCTTAAAACTGTAAATAGAACCCACACCACTGAAGCCATTCAGTCCTGGAGTAATATTTAGAACAGTTTGTTTCCATATGTATTTTTTAAATAAGAATTTAAGGAGTTTAAGCCTTCACAGAGAAGACACAGGTTTGGTGGGATATTTAATAGCTGAACCATTAAATATCAACCAGGCAGCTGCAGGGGAGAAATTTATTGCAGTGTTCAGGACTAGGCAAGGGGTGAATTTAGTTTATTAAAATACATTTTAGCGTGGTAACCAGGATATTCACCAAAGAGTCACATTCCTTTATCCTGCTCTGCACATCCAGTGTCAGCGCCAAGACTTGGATTGCAAGTGGCATGTCCTGTCCTCTGACAGAACTCTCCTTCTGGGCACAGCAAAATTGTTTCTTGACAACTGGAACAGAGGATCCAGAGCTGGGCTGTTTGTTCCTGGCTCTCCACTGACTTGCTAAATAACCCCAAGCCCTTCCCTGCCCCAGTTTCCCCCTCTGTGACACCCAGCCAGGTGGGGCAAGTGCAATTTTGCCTTTTTCTTGTCTCAGGAAAGCAGGTCCTGCCAGATTTTCTGTTTCACCTCCTTCCTTTGGGAGCCTGAGTTGGGGGACAGCAGATTGCTTCTAGCAATAAACCAAAATATAGTATTAATTCAGTTTCTTTTACTATATATAGAGGAAGGATGAAGAGAATTGGTTAAACAAGCAATGAGGTTCTAGTCAGTGAAATTATTCAAACAGAGGAGAAATCTTTAATCCTTGGGGCTTCCGAGCCAGCTGGATCAAAGAGGAAAATGTGTACTTGGAGGTTGTTCAGTGACAGCCAGCACAGTGCTTTCAGCAGGGGGGAAGGAGGAACCTTTTAGGGATGGAAGAAGGAGGAATGTGCTTCTTGTGCCTTTTTTTGTAATCTGATAATTGTCTTTGCAGAGCAAGCAAGAATGTGCACACATCTATTACCCACTCCTTTCCCAAATATAGCTGTATTCCAATAAAATCCGGCAACTCCACAGGGCGAAAAGGCTCCCAGTGTCTTCACTGGACACATTTAAAACTCCCTGATATTTACAAGGTAGAAGAAAACTAAACCAGCTCATTTTTGATCCCCATGACTTGGGAATTCGTCACTTGCTGGTGCCATCCCACTCGTGTCAGGGAGTGTTGCTGTCCCCGTGGCTGGGGGGGTTCCTGCTGCCTGTCCAACCCTGCCCTGTCTGCTCCCAGTCCTGCTCCAGGCCTGTGGCACCCCCAGGGCCCTGCAGAGGCCTTAGCTGATGCCTTGTGTCATTTGAAATGTGCACTTTGAAGCAGAAATCCAAAAGTCGAGGCTCTGTGGGGAGCAAAACCGAAGCTGGTTAATGCCAGCTGGGATCGGGGGGATTTGGAGTCTGCTGGATGTCAGCAGAGCCAGTTGTTGACCCAGCTGAGCCCAGGAGTCTCTTAGAAATACAAATATATTCCTTAGGAGCAACCCGGAGCTGTGACAGGTTCCCGAGGGCCAGCAGTGCAGTCGGGAAGTTCCAGTTCTCAGAATCTTACTCCTGGCTGTGTTTTCGTTCCCTTATCGCTGCTTTCGAAACCCAAAGCAATCAAATTTTTTCTCCCTTTCTCTTTTTCTCCTCGGTTGGGAGTCCTGTTAACATTTTTCTGTGCCATCACCAACAATCACCCTCATAATCCAGCAGCAGCAGATTGCAGCTCTGGGTGATGAATCCCACTGGGGTTGGGAGTGTTGGGGTCGCAGCCGAAGGAGAAGGCAGCGCTGGGCCAGGGCTGAGCCAGTTCAGCTGCACCAGATTTCCTGCCTGCTGCTTCCCTGCCCTGCTTAGGGCTTTGTACCACAGAGAGCTTTAAAGTTTTTGACATCCCCCCCATCATGTGATGAGCCAGCTTATTTTGGAGATTGCTGTTACTTGAACTGGAAAGGCGAGCAGGGGAAGGGAGCAGGGGCTCAGAAATGTTTGCCTGTTTTAAACCAAATACTTGAGCTTTTCAGCACTAGCCATGGCCTTGCACTCCACCAATGCTTTCCTCTGGAAATGTGAATAAAATTAATATAAGTTCCCACCTGGTTTGTTTCTTCTGTGTGTGGGTGTTGCCTTTCCCTGGTCTTAAAATTCAAACCAAACACAGTTCATGGGGAAAAGGGGTTTGTACCTCGGGGTTTATTTCAGGATCCTGGGGTGCAGCACTTGGCCCAGGTGGAATGCCCTGAAAATGCATGCACACCTCACACCCAAATACACACAATTCTAGGCCTTGCAAAATTCACATATTGATCAGAGATCCCCCAGGGAGAGGCTGGAGTGAAGCCCTCGTTGTGAGGAACCTTCCCCCTGGCTGGGCCTGGCTGAGGTTCCCAAATGTGTTCTGGAGAGGCCCTTGGTGTCTGGGGCTCCCAGGATGTTTGCTCTCCTGGTTTAACGGTGCCGTGGGGCTGAGCTGAGTTCTCAGCCTTGGGGAGTGACAAGTATGGGGCTAAAAGCACTGAGAGTACATCAAACTATAAAAGGGTGTGTGAGAGGGGTGTGAAAGAAAAGCAAAAAATCATCCTGGCATCATGGGGCTGAGCCCAGCAGTGCTCAGGAAGGCAGGGCCTGGCTGCCCTGGGGGGCTGGCACCAGGAGGGGTTGGTCCCCCAGGCCTAAACCTGGCAGTCACAGCACAAGGCAGCATCTTCATTTTTGTCTCTCGTGTCTGTATCTCTCATCTCTGTGCCCAAGCTCTCCTTGGGGTGTTCACAGGACAGCACTGGCTGCTGCAGCTGCGCCTGATCCCCAGTTCCTCCCTCTCCTCTGCTGCTGCCAGGTTTTAGTCACGGAATCCTGGGGTGATTTGGGATGGAAGGGACCTTAAAGACCTAGCCAGAGATGGGGCAGCCACAGCTTCTCTGGGCACCCTGTGCTGGAGCCTCACACCCTGGCAGGGAACAATTCCTTCCCAGTATCCCTTCTAACCCTGGGGAAGCCATTCCCTGTGTGCTGTTGCTCTGTCCTTGTCCAAAGTCCCTCTCCAGCTCTCCCTGAGGCCCTGTAGGCACTGGAAGGTTTGTGGTTTCCTCTTGGATTCCTTAATCCCTCATGGTTTCCTATCACAAACCTCCCAGAGCTGGTCCTTTCCTGAAGCAGCTCCCAAAGTTGGGTTTGTAGCTAAAACTAGCAAGAGCTTGTTCTCGGTATAAATCTATGTTAAAACTCTGCATTCTGTTTTCCCTTTCCTCAATGCCCCCCTGAGCTTCTTCACTGTGTGTCCACAGCCATGATAATTCTTCACCTGTTTCTGCTCTCATCATAATCAGCTGATAAATTGCAAACTATTCTCTGATGTGCCCCAAAATGAACTTTTCCTCCCCAGGTGCCGGAGCTGCACCTGCAGCAGGTCACCCATCCCAGGGGGCTGGGGCCACGCTGGGAGCTGAGGTTTGCAAACCTCCTGAAACTAAAAATATTGGAGAGTTGGCTGCCAGCCATAATTTCTGAACTATCCCATCTTCGGGGTAAACATTCGCTCTCACTGGTTTTTCCCTTCCAACGTTTTTTGCTTCTATTTAAACCCCAGCTTGTTTGCTTTTGTTACCGTGATCGGATTCCCGGTCTGGGGAGCTGGGATGCTTGGAGCAGCCTCGGGAACATCAAATGCTGCTCTGTACTCTTGCTGGTTCCCTCGGGGCTGTGCTGGGATGTGTGGCTGTGTCCTTGCACTCGGGAGATCTGAGTTTCTCTGCAGCAGCAATTATTTTTTTTTCCCCCACGATTTTGATGGAGAAGTTTGAGCAGAGCAGGGAGCATCAATCACCCAAGTGGCTGATTGCATTTGCAGATTATTCTGCTCAGGCAAATGTGGATTTTTTTTTTGTCCCAAGTCATATTTCTCCTTGGGCAGGGAGAACCTGTAGTTGATCTTTTTTCCCTGCTCGAGTTACTCTGCCAGCCCTGACCATGCTCTGTGGGACTGGTTTGTCCCTCGTGCCGAGACCATCACACGGCTCCCAGTGGGGTTTGCAAACCCCCAGGGGCTGGAGGGGCCTCTCATTTTATCAGTTCACTGCTGCTAGCTGTGGCTGTTCAGGGAGTTGGGTACAGACCCCAGCTCCCACCTTCTCCCCCTGGCTGGATCCTGCACCGCCCTGGTTTCCACAGCAAACCTCATCTGACAAACTAAAATTCCCAAATCCCACACCTTTCCCAGGAGCAGGAGCTGTGAAGACAAAGCACTGAGAGCCCAGCCCAGGGGGAAGAAGGATGTGGGGCTGGATGGAGAGGGAAGAAAAAGAGAGGGGCAGCATGAGAGAAGAATGTGGTGCTGGAGGGGTTCAGGACTGGGCTAGCTGTGCCCTGCCCAGGCAGCTGCAGGAGTGCCAGACCTTTCCCGAGTAACACTCCACTATTTATTGACTTTGCCTGTCATTTCCCCTAATATTTTCTTCTCCTTGCCACCAAGTACAGCCTCAGCTTATTAATTGCCCCACGACACTTTCTCCTCTCTACATTATTCACCATCCAGACACTTGTAATGTAAGCAAGATATTTTTTGGAGTCGGATACATTTGCTGCTGGAACCTTTCCAGCTGTTTCTCCAAGAAATGTGCTGAAGGCCTTTGCAGGAGGGTGTCAGTGCCAGAGCCCCCAGAGGTGCTGGTGTGGGGGGCTCTGGCATCCCCCAGGAAATCCCTTCCCACCACTCCCATCCTGGACCAGGGCACCAGTGCTTCAGTCGAGTGCTTCGTCCTCAAAAACGGGGTTATGGCATCATTCAGCCTGGTGTCCTCACATGCCACCAGCCCTGGGTCCTTTTGGGGCAGAGAGTGGCTTTCTGCAGCAATGCTGGTTTGAGGAGCTTTTTAAACCAGAGCATTGTCCGTGTCCCTTTCAGCACTCGAGTTGACTTGAATTCCCCGGGTATTCACAAATGCTTACAAAAGGTTGTTCCAAACTGAGGTTGTTTCCATGGCTGGGCTGGAATCCAGCAGCTCTGTGGGTCGGGGTTGCCAAAATGCCTCCACTTTGTGCCCCCTCCTAAAGCTCCAGTGAGGCTTTTCTGCTCCAGGCTCAGGTGCCTGGAGCCCGCGGGCCCAGGTTTGTTATCCCTGGCAGGGCAGGGGAGGGGAGGCTGTGTTCTGTCTCTGCTGCTCCAAGTGGGACCACACAACTATTCAATGAGTCTCCAGATGGTTTTCGCACTGTCTTGAACTCGTCTCTCATGGGTGGAGTTGACAAAGGCCAGAGAAGAGACTCGGATATAAATTTCCCCATTCCCAAGCATGTCTGTGCTGCTGGTCGATGCCTGGGGAAGGTTTTGCTCTTCATTTCAGAAGAAACACAACAGTTGAATGGTTGATTTTTATGTTCTTTCCCACAAACAGGTACTTTCCTCCTCCTCCTTGTGCTTTTCCAGCACACCACATGCTGAAAGAATTAACCAGATTTACTTTTCAGAGCTCAGCAGTGCCTTCTCCTTTTTTCTCCCTGGGTTTCTTTTCCTCTCTCTGGCTGTGCCTGTGGGATCTCCCTGCCCTGTGATGCTCCTTCCCCACCAATCAATTCTTCGTGCAATCAGTTCATTCTGATTTGCCACCATCAGTCCCTTCCCTTTGGTGGATGCTGCACACTCGTGTGAGCCCACGGCCCCTTCTGTCTGCCACCACCCCTCCCTCCCAACGCCATCCCCTCTCCCAAATCCCTCTGGCTCTGTGTCCCTCCCGGGGCTGGAGGGTTGAGCACCAGAGGACAGGGGAGTCCCTCAGGCCCGGCAGGGTCAGGGCAGACCCCCGGATTTCCCACCAGCTCCTCCAAATCCTGCAGCAGAACAGCAGAAGATGCCCTTGGGCAGCAGCAGCGCAGCTCCAGCAGCATCTCAGCCTCCCCTG
Source organism: Erpornis zantholeuca (assembly GCA_013400515.1). Taxonomy (NCBI): domain Eukaryota; kingdom Metazoa; phylum Chordata; class Aves; order Passeriformes; family Timaliidae; genus Erpornis; species Erpornis zantholeuca. Next base: position 228,005 of record VZTN01025214.1, read on the forward strand.
GTCCCACCGAGCTGGGCTGCAGGTCCTTCCCATGGCCAGAAAGCCTGGAGCAAACCAGAGCAAGCTCTGCCCGCGTGCCCAGGGCTCCAAGAGCTCCAGAGCTGAGCCAGGGTTCTGCCGGGCTCCCTGTGCCCCCACGGTGCTCCCCAGGGGCAGATGGGCTGGGCTGGAAGCAGGAAGGAGCCTGGGGGCCGTGCTGGGTGCGGTGGCAGCGATGCTGTGGCTGCAGCACGAGCTGCGCTGCTCCTCTCACTGCGAATCCGCAGCAAAGGCAGCTCTGGGAATGTTTCACACGGGGTGGGAGGGAGTCCCCTCTCCCACTCCCCACAGCCAACAAGGTTTCTGTGTCTTCCTCGCTGCTTTCTCTCTTTCCCAGGATTTTGCAAAACTCTGGGCCGAGCAACCTATTTGGAAGGGAACTGCCCTAAACGAGCCCTGAACCAGGCAGTTGATAAAGGAACCGTTTACATTTCAAATAAATAAAGCATTTTTGGCTTTGGATCAAAACCAAGTTGTGCTCAGTGTTACCAGTTTGGGAGAGCCATTTCTTTTTATACCCAGGCAGTTTCTCTCACAGAATGTGCACGAGGACTCGCTGGAGGCAGGGCAGGAAGCAGGCTGTGGGTTTTTTACAATTGCACGAGGTTTCCCCAGGACAGAGCCACCAAAGCTTTTCCCTTGCCTTGAAGCTGGTGCTTGTTTATGTCTGTTTACAAGCAAATTCCATTAAGAACCAAGAGTGATGCTGTGCACGGCTCTATTCTATGTTACTGCTCTATTTCCAGCTGGATGTTGCAAGGAACTTTGTATCCACTACAAATGGAAAACCTTTATAAACTCGAATTGGAGCTTCTGAGAGCCACGGAACTTCCTTGCAGGCAGGATAAAAACACAGAGTTTGCCCCTGTAACTGCAGAGGAAAGGACTGGACATGAGCACAAACAAAGTAGCCTCTGTGCACTTGTAGCCACTAAGAGCTTGTGGTGTTAACCAGGAGGACAATAATGTGTGAATGTCCCCCAAAAATCAATATCCACCCCAGCTGGAGACTGGCCATGGCAGGAGAACTCAACAATGAGCTTTGGCTCTTGCCCGCACCCAAGAGGTGCTTAAGCAGCCCTGGGGGCACCAGGGGTGCACAGACTTTGGTGAGGTGATGGAGCTCCTGGCCAGTGCTGCAGCCCAGGTCCTCCTCAGGAGCATTCTGTCACCCAGGTGAGATGGATGTGATCTTCCTGCACGAGCTTTGCCAGTGTCTAAGTCCTTCAGATCATTAGAAAGCAGGGAATTCCTCTTTGGAGAGGAATACGATGTATTAAAGTGAATTCTCCAAGTGCTGTTTGATCTGAAATCCCAGAAAGCATCCGAAGGAGGCTGCAAGGATGGTGAAGGGTCAGGAGGGGCTGAGGGCACTCGGTGTGTCCAGCTGGGGCAGAGGACACTGAGGGCAGAGCTCAGCAGGGGCTGCAGCTCCTCCTGAGGGGCAGCTCCCATCTCTGCTCCCTGGGACAGGGACAGCAGCCAGGGAATGCTGGAGCTGGGCCAGGGCAGGCTCAGGCTGAGCTCAGGGAAAGGTTCTTCCCCCAGAGGGTGCTGGGCACTGCCCAGGCTCCCCAGGGAATGGGCACAGCCCCGAGGCTGCCAGAGCTCCAGGAGCGTTTGGGCAGCGCTGCCAGGGATGGACAGGGTGGGATTTGGGGGATGTTGGCAGGGACAGGGGTTGGATCCATATCCCTGTGGGTCCCTCCCAGCTCAAGATATTCTGGGATTCCATGACCTTCCAGGGGGCTCAGCCAGAGCAGTAGCATCTCCATCCCTTTAAGAAGACACGTCTGGTCAAGATCATCCACCACTTCCCCTGAAACACGATTTAAAATAGGAGACCTCCCCTTCAGAGAGTCAGCTTTGTTTAGCAGTAAAATTGATTAATTGCTGGAAGGAATAAAGAAAACAAAGCCTCCTGTTGATCCCGCGGGGTCAGGCTCGCTCTGTCAGCGATGCCCTGCGAGCTCCGGGTGCTTTCACCTTCCCTGCCCTCCTCCCGCCGTGCTGCTCTTTGCCCCGGGGGAGCATCCCTGGCCCGGCTCGAGGAGAGGAGCATCGCCCAGGGCCTGCAGGAGCTGTTCTAGGAGCTCAGCTGCTCTGCACGGGGCCAGGCGAGGACAGGAGCTCCAGCCGCAGCCCGTGAGCGCTGCCGGCTCTCAGCCCTGCTCCCTGGCACGCCAGGGAGAGCTGGGGATGAGGCAGGACAGCTTTGCTGTGCTCTGCTGTGCCCAGAGACTCGCTGGGCACTGTCAGAAGTGTGATTCGTTTCGAGTGGCATCAGCAGAGCTGAATGTATGCTCTGAGGGGTGTCAGCTCCGGCGCCGGACACTGAAGGAATCATCCACGGGAATGAAGGAATCCCCTTCTCCCTACACAGCTCTTTTGGGATTAGATGTGTGGAAATGCTGACTGTCTCCCCTAACCCTCCCCAGAGCCAGGGGATGGCTGATTTTTGGCTGGCTGAGGTCAGGCATGGTGAATTCCCTCAGGCAGGATGTATGGAATGCTGTCCTCACTATTTATTTGTTATAATAACACGGCAGGATTTTTCTCCTCTCTCCTTTTTCCTCCTGCCTGCCTGCCCAGGCTCTGAGCATGATTAACCTAGAAAAGCTCCTTGCAATGCTCAGTGAATGCTGGATAACTTCAGGAAAGCATGGGCTGGGAAGCATCCCCAGAGGTGAGGTGTGCTGGGGCTGGGTCCTCACAGGGCAGGAGGGTCCCTTCGTGCACTGCTGCTCAGGCACCTCAGTTAAACCCAGAGATGGAAAAATTCAGTGGTCGTATGTGAGATCATGAAATAATCCCAAAAGAGTGAAATAAACCCCACACCCTGATATTCCCACAGGAGCTCAGCTTCATCAGGACTCGTCACCACTTGAGCTGTGCCAGAGTGTTAATTATTTTCTTGCCTATTAAAGCCATGTGTGTAATTGCTCCAGTCCCCGTTAACAGGGTTAGCAAAGTGCTCTCCCACATGGCACCTCCTTTTTTCCCCTGGATTTCATCTAGACAAATGGAGACTGGATCCAAGGCTTCTACTTCACATAGTGTCAAAAACCATTGCTCATCAGATGATCCCTTCCCCCTGGGCCCCTGATGCCAAGAGTTTGCACTGTTGCCTTGGGAGAACTCCAGGGTTTGTGAGCTGATTTGTTTCCCTTTTCTCCAGAAAATCACCCCAAATTTCATGTCATCTCTAGGAAGATTAAGCAGCATTCTGACAGCTGAGCTCCCTCTTAGTTCAGGATTCCCAGGAATTGCTTCCCACTGGGTGAGATCCAAGGCCAGGGCTGTTCTTCACTTGCTGTTTAATTAGTTTCTAAGTTCTTCTAGTGCCAGTGCAGATCTACATAAATTAAGTATAATAATCTCTATAAGCACTTCTGTAAGGAACAGAGCTTTGGGAGGCCCCACGGTACAGATTTCCCCCTCCCTTAGGACCTGCACGTCTCCTCCTCTTTTTTATCGTTTTTTAACTCCCACTCCTTTTTTCTTGCTGTGTTTGGGTCAGGATCTCCAGCCAAACATCCCATGGCAAGAGGGCTGGGAATAAATGGGGTCTGAGCCTCCCACCAGGGTCCCAGTCACCCACACCCTGGGGGTGGCTCAGATCCCTCGTGGGTGACTGGGACCCTGGTGGGAGGCTCAGATCTCTCAGGGTGGCTCTGCCACCACCCATCTCTGCTGAGCTCCACCACGAACCTCTGTGGGAAGGAAAAATGTTGCTTTTGTTTCCTCTGCAGCCCCCAAAGAGGCTCTAACGCCTGAGCTTGACTCCTTGGCAGTCTTCAGCTGCTAATCACACCCAGAAGTGCCTGCAAATATAACCAGTGGTAAAGGCACAGATCTAATCACGCCAGGGAAGGGCAGAGGTGCCATTTAGCAGCTCTAGAAAAGAATCAGCTCTCTTCAGACTATCGGTCCTTGGGGAACGATAGCACATGCAATATTCAGTGGGACATGGAAAGCAACACAGAAGGAGCCATAAATATCTCCAGGAAAAATCTCACTGATGGAGATGATGAAGAGGATCAGAAGGGCTGGAAATCCTCGGCCAGAGCCATTGTGCCTTGAGAGCTTCACCAGCTCCCTCCAGCTTGTTCTTGCAGTGGGAGAAACCCACAGCCTTTCCCCAGCACATGATGGTGTTTTGGACATCAGGAGAGTCCCCAGACCCTGGAATCTCTGTGGGGAGCGGGAGAGGATGGAGGGCAATGGGGCAGGCTGTGCCTGTTGCCCCTCTGCTCTCCGGAGGAGCCCTGATCTCATTACAGCATTTTCCATAACACTACAACATGGACATAATTATTACAGGATTTTCCATTACCCAGTCTGTAATTGAAAACTTACTGGGAGAAATAGTGTCAGGTTCCCTAAATGAAAGTTATCCCTTTTGCTCCCCATAACCCCCAGTTTCTTGTTATTTCCACTCATTCCCTCATGGGTCCCTTTGCTGGTGTCTCCTCCCTTGCTCGGTCCTTAGGTGGCCGTAAAATGTCTTCATTTCTGCATCCAGCATGCCTTAATCCTCTCCAGGGGGATTATAGAGAGCATTTTTCACGGTTGTTGCTGCCTTTGCAGCGGTAGCCCTTCGGCTGTGCCCCTCCCGGGGCTGCAGCGATCTCGGCGCTTTGGGGCACAGAGCGTGGATTGGGATGAGCTGTAGGAGCCTCGGTGTTCCCGAGGTAAAACTTGGAGCACAGCTGCGATTTGCCCTCCTGAGTCCCATCCAGCCCTCACCTCCTGGGCTCCGCTCCGCGCTGTCCTTCCCAGAGACCTCCAGGAGAGGAGGGGAGAAACCTCCCCGGTGCCAAGGAACTCCAGCCCAGGGCTCTGAAGCTTGCCGAGGTTCAGGGGCCAGAAGCAGCCTGGCTCTGGAGAGGGCTGGGCTGTTTCACTGCCAGCAGCACCACGGCTTCGCCCGTAGATGCCGGCGAGCTCAGCCGCTCCCCCCGAATCCGCACAGATCCCGCTCCCAGGGTCCGCAGGGGCAGCTTTGGGATGTGTCTCCCCAAGAACCGAAGCACGGGACGGGGCAGGGAGAGGCTGGGCCGCCCTGTGTCCGTGCGGGGCGAGCTGGGGCGAGTTGGGGCGAGTTGGGCGCAAGCCCCGCACGGGCAGCGCTGCGGGCGAGGCGCGGCGGCTTCACCCCGCGGCTCCTGAGGGCAAGTGGGGCTGATCAGGCACGAGGAGGGGCCGGGAGCTGCCGGGGGGAGCTGAGTGTCTGTCCGTCCGTCTGTCTGTCTGTCTGTCTGTGTGCCCGCGGGACAAGCGGCTCCCTTGCCGCTAATAGCTGCCATATGGAGCGCGGCGCGGGGGATGCTCGGCCGGCAGCGGGCACAGCCTGGTTCTCGCCGTCAGTTTAGGGTGCAGAATGTTCTTTGTGGGCCCCTTTTCCCTGGGGGATCCTGCCCAGCACCCCTGGGACGTCCTACCTCCCTATCCTGCACGCCCACACGAGGAAAGACCTCCCAGCGTCAGCTCCAGACGTGTCCTGCCTTATTCCCAAGCTCATCCCCGTCCCCAGAGCCTCCGCCTCGGGCAGTTTCCCCTGGCCGAGCTCCAGCTGGCAGTTCCATTTATCTGGCTGCACTAAGTGCCTGGCAGGTTACATTATTCTTTAAGTACGTGAGGCTTTTCCAAAATTCATCCTCTCCCAGTGGTTCCCGCAGGCTGGCGCTGGGGAAATCTTGCAGCATCCCAGGCCGAGGTTCCCAGTGACCTTCCCCAGCCAGTGCTCGCTGCTGTGGGGTACTGGAGCTCCTACATCCTGCTTTTTCCTGATAAAGGAAAATGGGGCTACAGCTTCAGCACCTGGGCTTTTTTCTCATTTCCAGTCAGCTGTGGATCTGCTTATTTTCATCTAGGTAATAATGTATTGATAAATATATAAAATATACCCATATATAGCATATACCTGTTGCTAGCTGTTATTTCAACTGAGATCAAAGTACAGTTCCTCATTTCATCTGGGGGATGGGGGATGCGATTTAAAATGATCTATTCTGCCAATAGCAATTAAATAAGTGCTTTTATTAACCAGGACAGCACCCTTTTTGATCAGCATCAGCAGGATCCAGGGATGACAAGCAGGATGGTGCAGTATCCTGCATTAATGGCTCAGTGTCCTGCTCTGGGACTTCTGTGATAAAAAACTGAGATGTCCCAAGGATGTATTACGGGCTAGGGGGAGGGAATGGAATCTGGAATTTTCATATCCCAGAACCCACAGGGCATTAGCAAAAGGAGCTGTGACCTGCACCTTGTACCCTCTGGGAGCCACAGCCAAATCCAGTCTGCGGTCAGCTCCCGGTGCTTGGAATCACCCGACCCACAGCTCTTGGTCCCCCGTTCCCGCTGTCCCCAGCCCATCCCACTGCCGGTTCCCGTGCTCAGCGCCCAGCCCCGCTCACAGCCCGAGGGGATCCCCCCAGCACCAGCCCGGGGCAGGGAGATGCCTCCAGCTTTGGTGGCAGGAGAGGACAGCGAAGGCACCGAAGCTCTGCCCCCGCCGTGCCTGCCCCAGCTCCTCTCCCCTCTCCCCTCTCCCCTCTCCCCCTCTCCCCGTTTGCATCATGGAAAATGATGTGCACGGGGTGCAGCCGAGGCCGCTGGCTCAGCTCCACATGCCCGGGGCCAGCTGAGACACGAACACGAGTTCCTCTTCTGTCCTGGGAGGGGGCATTTTTCCCCTCCCTCCCCTGATCCTGCATCTCTTCCATCCTTCTGGAATAGTTACAGCTGCTCAGGAAACACCAGGGAAAGCCGGCAGAAAAAACTGCTGCACTTCCCTCCTTCCTTCTTATCCACCAGCCAGAACCAATTAAACTCACAGGAGCTCAGCTCTTCCCTCCTTCCCTTTTAATTTCAGACCCTCTGGTAAGAGGAGACATGATAAAATGTAAGATTAAATGTCTAATGCCTGGGATTTGGGATTACCGGGGCCAGGCTGGACGGCTGGAGGTAGAAGGATGTGTCTGGTTACAGGGAGGTATCAGGCTGGTGGTGCTTCTCCACATCTTGTCTCTCATCTGCGGCACCAAAGGGGCAGGGAAGTGTGAAACCCCTGCAGAGGTCCAGCCCAGAGCTGTTCCAAAGGGAAAGCTTTCGCTCCGTGATGCTCGGGAGTGGCTTTGGGAGGGGATTCTGTGCAGGGCTGGGGGGTGAGGTCCAAAATCCCTGCCTGGCAGCAGCGTGGGGATGTGTGGGGCCAAGTCTCTTGGGTCTGTAGGTAACAGCATCGGATGAGTTCTGTCACAAACCACCTCACCCTGCCTCCATCTGCTCCTCGCTCCTTACGGGAGTTTCAGGCTTTGATGGCTGGAAAGATGCTGCTGATTTATTCATGGCCACTTCCCACCCATTACCTTAATAGCTCTCCTTGCTCTCCTCTGCCTCTGGAGCCTCTCCAGTGACCTGGGAAGGTCAAGCACAATGAGGTGCTGGAGCCCAAATGATTTCCTGGAAATAACTGGTGCTGTGCATTTCCACCCTCGACACCTGACCTTTCCAGCAGGGAAGGAGAAGGATGCCTGCAAATGTCCCCTCTTTGTCTCTTCTTCCTCTTTGGAGAAGAAATTGCAGAGATGAAACTGTGGAAGCTCTCCCCAGCTGCTCTGGGCTGCACCATATGGCAAACAGGCTCTGCTCTGCCTTGCTTCGGGGAGGAAAGTGCCCTTTGGGTGGGAATGTGTCCTTTGGGTGGAAATGTGTCCTTTTGATGAATCCCAGCCCTATGCAAGCCCCGTGGCTTTTGATGAGGTCACCACATCTCAACCCACTGAGCAGCCAGGGGCTTTCCATGTCCTTCCCAGGGGAGAGAAAATCTGTTGTCCAAGATAAACCCCCGTGTCTGAGCTGACCAGAGGGAAATGAGTTCCCCCGAAGTTGCTCTTTAATGCTTGGGTTTTCCTGCCCTTCGCATCCCACAGCTCCCATCACCCTGCTCACCACAGAACCTCCCCAGTGATTAATTTTACTAACACCACCTTAAACATGCACAGCTCCAGTCCTGCTTCCAGGCCGGTGTCCCTGCAGCGCAGGGGAGAAAGAATTTGTGGGGGTCATGCTGGGGTTCTGGAGTTGTGGGGCTGAGATCCCCTGAAAGCCTCGGGGGCTGCCCTGCTCTGAGCTGTGGGGGAGATTCCACATCCTCCCATGCTCCGGAAGGTGGGAGAAGCCTTTGTGCAGTGGCTCCATGTCTGTGGGTGATGTGGGTGAGGGATCCAAATCCAACACAGAAGGGGCTGCAGAGGGTGAGTTTGTGTCCTGGGATGGAGCAGAATATTCCAGACAGGAAAGCTTTGTGCTGGGATTGAGCTCATCTCCCTTTCCAGGGGATCTCACCCAAGTCCTCCCCCCCTCCTGAGGTCTCCTCTCCCCGGGTGCTGTCGGAGTCAGGGACATGGATAAATGCAGTAATGTTCCAGAGATGCTGAGATGCAGCTGAAGGGCCGAGGAGCAGATAAATGTGTTAGTGCTGAGGCACTGCACAGGCTCCTCCTGCTCCTGCCTGACCTCAGGAACCAACTTTAAAGCACAAGAAAAGCACAAGAAAAGGCTGTGGATGTTGCCCTGAGTGATTTTTTGATTTTGCTTTGGTGGGTTTTTTTAAATTTACTAATTCTTTAGCATCTTGATAGCAGAACCAGAGCCTTCTCTGGGGCTGCTGGAAGAGTTGGTGCTCAGACACAGCAGGAGACACCATTTCAGTGAGGAAATATTGGTGAGGGCACATCTCTGCTTTGGGGATATTTGCTGTATTTTGGGAACACTGGGCTCAGGCATCCGAATTGCCAATAAAGGCCATTTGATGTCCTGACCCAAGATGTGTCAGAAGGGACAGATGAAGGGACACTTTTGTCTTATGGGTGCACCTGAGTTTTCCTTATGTGATGGACTGGGGGTGCTCAGCTCCTGCCTCACCTCAGTGGATACTGAAACGTTTTGGGAGGGAGCTTTGGGTGCAGGATGGCTCCATGTCCCACCCTGGGAACGAGGAACAGACCCTGCCAGACCCTGAGGGTTCACCTCCCTCGGGCCCAGAGCAGGGCACCGCCCCCTCCCCCTGCAAGCTGCTAATGAAGGCCTGGTGCTAACGAGGGGGTGGTTTAATGAGGGAGGGAACAAACAAGGAATGGGAGGGCTTTGGGATGTGGATCCTGGCACAGGGATGGATGGATGGATGGATGGATGGATGGATGGATGGATGGATGGATGGATGGATGGATGGATGGATGGATGGATGGATGGATGGATGGATGGATGGATGGAGGGCAGTGCTTCCCTGGTGTGCTCCATCCCTTCAGAGCCAGGATGCCCTGAGGGTTTCTGCAGCACAGGCACCACCCCTTCATCCCACCCACCATGTTTGTTAGCTGACAATGAAGTTCTTTCCCCTCAGCTGGAGTTTGCCCCTCCTGAGCTTGTCCCTCAAGCAACAATTCAGCAATTCTGTCAAACGGGGTCTAAGCTGCATTTCCCTGTGTGTGTGCCCAAATTTGGCCCTGATGAGTTCGTTGGATTCCCCTGGGATTTCTGCTGTAGGATGAGGTATCAGGAAGATCCCTCACCTCTGCCCCAAGCCCCTGGGGTTTCACAGAGCTGCTGCCAGTGAGAGCCCAGCCTCTCTCAAATCTTTCCCTGCCCGATCTGGCAAGGCAAGAAAGGGTTGAAAATCCAAATTGCCTCCCCCCCTCAAGAGCCATGTGGAGCTGGAAATGTTATGGCGCATTTTGAAATGAAAAGGCAATCTCAGAATATTGCATTTCTGTGAAATATCTCATCCCAGCTTCAGCTGAACTACTTTGGCTTTTATTTCTGTTACTTCAACATTAGCAAGCATTAATGCTTAGTAATTTAGGATATAACTGAAATGACAAACAAAAACACTTTGATGCAAGAAACTCTCTGAAATCTGGTGAAGAGATAAAAGGATGAGCCTTTTGGTGCATTTTGGGATAATCCTTCAAGACAGTGCACTCTTCCCATCGGGAGCTGGGTCTGGATCCTTTGTGTGACCAAGAAAAGCAAGTGATGACCACATGCAGCTGCTCCAGAGCAAAAGTCCCTCTCCTGAATGCTTCTGGCAGCTTGAAATTCATCCTGGCTGCACTGACCCCCCCCCCCTGAGCCCCCCCTGAGTGCTGGGGTTGTGTAGATGAGATTGAGCACCTTCCCTGCAGCTCTGTGTGCCCTCAGAGTGTGTTAAAGGGACAGGGCAGACACTAAACCCCTTCAGATCTCCTCCCCACCTGAGCTAACACTGCACTGACCCATTGGAAATGCAATGGCCCAGGAGTTTTGGGCAAGTGCTACCCCAGGTCCGCAGCCTCTCACTTCCCACTCCTCCTCCTCCTCCTTTTCCTCCTCCTCCTCTTGCTCTTCCTCTCCCCAGGTGGCTGCTGGAGCATCAGGAATGTAAATGCAGCAGGCAATGCCATCTTCCCCAATACTCCTGGTTGAGCATGGATGTGTTTCTGAGGACTTTCAGTTGCATAAAACTTCACAGAGTTGTGCTTTGGCCTGAAGTGATCCTCCTGATGTTCCCTTCACCTGGAAAACACTTGGGTTTGGCTGTTTGGGAAGAGGAATTGGTCACACGGAGCTCTGCACCTGTGAACAGGTCAGGCAGGGAGGGATCTGTAAATCAGATCCCATCTTCTGTCCTGTCCAAGTACCACTGGCTAGACAATAAAACACAGCACCACAGGATGTGTCCAGCGCCGGAAAGGTTTGCAAAACAGTGTCATAAATCCCTGGGAAGAGAAGAGGCATTTAACTTACAGCTTTGGAGATGTATTAAAACTCGCTCATTTTGTAAATTCGATTAACTTGCATTAATATGTGGAAATATGCAGCTTTTCTTCTACATGGAGATGGATGACATTTCCAGAACTCAACTCTTCAGGCTTTTCCAAGTTCTTATTGAAAAGCTGGAGATAATTACTTTTCCAGGGACATAAAGATAATGACTCCACATTTACAGAGCATGATTAATAACAAGTCTGTTTGTATTTACAGTCGTTTCACTTACCCCTGTAATGGGGCCACCTCCCAGGCAGCCTATGGAGCTTTTATCCCACAGCACAGGCAATCTGGTGCTGTGGTTATTTGCAGGCATCAAACAAAAACCATCTCTCTGAAAGAGACTTTGGGAAGATGCTGGCTCACCCTTCTGCTCCCAAGGCCTTGCCCAAATCTCCTTCCCTGCCTGCCCTGGATGGCTCCCGTGGATGTGGGGATGGTTTTTCCCCCTTATCTCTGTGGCAGCCTTGTGAATTCTGGGGAAGCTGCTGCAGCAGCTGCCACTGGATGGAAGCTGGATGGAAGCTCTAGCTTCACAAGCAGAAATCACTTCCAGGCCAGCCCCAACTCTCCCAGTGTGAGGAGAGTGTGACCATGGGGCCAAGGAGCCCCCGGGGAGCAGCTCTGCTCCACGCTTTGGTTTCCCTGTCACTGGGGAAGGGAGGAATATCTGCTTCATGCCCTGTGCTTCATGGCTGACCTGCCCCATCCCAGCCCCATCCCAGCCCCAGGGCTCTGGCTCTCCTTCCCCAAGGCAGCATCATGGAGAGCAGAGGAGCCCCAGCGCTCAGGATACACCTCCCTCGGCCAGAGGGGACCTCACTGCCGAGCCCTCTCCGCTGCCCAAAATACCTCTGCAGGCCACAACCCCGCTTTGGCAGGGAGCATTCTGTGCCCATCACCTCCAGCACAGGTCAAGAGCTGCCTCTGCCAGGTCGGAGCCATGGTGGAGGCTCCTCTCTCCCCTGCCTGTTCCCGGGGAGGCTCCGCAGCCCCGCGAGCCCCGTGCCAGATCCCGCTCCAACAGCTGTATGTTCTCCAGCATGAGTCATCCCCACCCCGAGCTTTCAGCCTCTCCATAACAACATTCCTTCTCTCTGATCTCAGATCCTGGCTGTGATCACTCCCTGTCTGATCCTCCTTCCTCCATCCACATGGTCCCTCAGCCCAGACTCATCCCCAGCCGAAGCAGCAGAGAGCAGAGGAGGCTTTGCCAGGATTACCAGAGCTGCAAATGAGGATTCAGATCCCCTCCCTCCCCTAAAATCAAGAGGAGGTGCCCAGTTCTGATGAGATCCAATTTTTCTCTCTTTAAAGAGACACAGTGATGTTGGTTCTTTTTCATATTGTTTTATGTTGCTCCTTTCCATCCCAGACGTGTCTCTAAGAGTTGCCACTGCCACCCTCTCCCAGGGTGCAGGGAAATTGAGCTTTTGGTCCTGCACATCTCCTGCCCTGCCATGGGCTCTTCTCCAAAACCTCCCCTCTTCCCTCCCTCTTCTCTCCCTGCTGTCACTTTTTTCCCCAGTGGGTTCTTTTCTTCTCTTCACCCCTCTGCTCCTCTGGAGGGGTTGGTCCCACTGTCTGCAGGGACACAGGAGGAACCCACATCCCCATCCCAGCAGCCTCCACCTCAGGAAGGGTGGGAGATCCAAGCTGATCTCTTCCTGCCTTGCACAGTCCGACTTTAACCCTGGAGAAACACAGGCAGCTTCCCTCTCCCCGAGTCCTGCCTCCAGCATCTCTCCCCACATTAAGAGCTGACCCCTGGGGGAGAGCAGCCCCCTCGGAGCATCACCGGTGACCTGGGACTGGAAAACTGCTCTGGAGCAGGGTCCTGGGCAGGGAGGAGCCCTGCTGGACCTTGGGGGTCTCTGCGAGCCCCCTGTCCTGTCCATGCTGCCGAACCACCAGCCCCTGCTCCAAAATCCACCAGCACTGAGCTCCCCCCACTTCCCTCTCGGGCTCTTTGGCCAGCACTGCCTGGCACAGGTACAGCCTCTGAATAGAAAGCAAATTTTGCTCAAAAGCGTTAATTTCTTCTGGATCACAGCGTGCCCAGATGGGATCCAGTGGTGGCAAAGGGAGACCTTGAGTGTGTTGCTTGAGCAGCTTGAAAAGCCAAAGTCAAAGTTCCTCCCTGGGCAGGGGTGGTCCTTGTGTGGAATGCTTGGGTGAGCTCCACTCCCTCAGTGCAGCTGGCACCTGGGGCCCACAGCCATAACCCTGCCCTCCAGAAACTACAGAGATTCACAGAATTAAAGATAAATAAAGATTGCTTTAATTGAGCCTGGCAAGGAGGCAGAGAACTGACCCCATGCAGAATTCCCCCAGAGCTGGGGATTTTATTTCCCTCATCATTGACCCTCTGGATGGTGCTCCCTGCAAGGGACAGGTGAGGAACTCGGTGTCCTGCACCTCATTTTAAGCTTTATCCCTAAAAACCTTTCCAAGGAAGTGCTGCCTGCCACAGAGACCTCCTGGATCTGCTCGTGGGTTGTGGGGTGGCAAAGTCACAGAGGGAATTGCTGAGCTGTTTTGTGGCTTCCTAGGGAGAGCAGGGATCTGGGGAATGTGACCCGGGCACACTTTTAATTAAAGGCTGAGAAAGAGCCTCTGCCTGCAGAATATCTCAGCTCTGGGCGAGATGAGGCAGAACCTCCACAGCATTTACCCGAGTGTTGGGGTGTGGTGTTGGGGTGGAAATGTGCTGGTGAAGTCTTGGATTGGCACTTTCGGTGGGTCGGGATGTGCCCCTGGTGGTTACAGCTGCGGGACGCTGCTCAGTGCCCTGTGGGGATGTGGGCACGAGGAGGAAATGGGGATGAGGGTGCAGGAATGGGGATGCTGTGCCACAATTCCTGGGGCTGACAGGGGCTGTTGTGTCTTTGGCAAGTTCAGAGATGGGGAAACAAAGCCCTGCACTCTGAGCAGCTCCTTGCAGAGGGTCCTCGCTCGGCGCCTGCCTGGAGGAGAAAGTGCCCCTGGAACCTGCGTTAGGACCGTCTGGGGGGGCTGCAGAAAACTCCTCCACTGCCAGGATTAACGTGGGATAAAGCTCCATCCCAAGTGCTGGAAGGGGCATCCCCTGCAGCTCCAGCCCCGTGCGGGCTGCCCTGGCCTGGGGGGCTGGGGTCTTCTGGTGCACTGCAGGCCGGGGGGCTGGGGGCTGTGCTGGAGGGGTCTCTGAGCTCTGCGTATTTCATAGGATCAGAGAATCAGGGAATAGTCTGTCCGGGAAGGGTCCTTAAGGACCATCCAGTTACACCCCCCCCCCGGGGGGCAGCGACCTTCCCCTGGAGCATCCCCGCGGCACGGCCCATCCTGCGGGGGGGTCTGGGGTCGCCGCTGGGCGAGGGGACCCGGGAGCGGGGCGGAGGAAGGATCCCAGCCCGGCCCCTTCCATCCCCCGCCGCTCCCGGCCCCGCTCGGAGCCAGGAAAATCCCAAATCCCATCGATCCCGCACC
>VZTN01025214.1:250075-289932 GCA_013400515.1 Erpornis zantholeuca
CCCCGGCAGCAAGTGGTCCGACTGCTACGGCCCCAACAGGCTCCAGAGCGTGGCCGAGTTCCTGCAGCACCCGAGAGCTTCCCCCGCGGCCTCCCTGCACAGCCTCCGCTCCGCCGAGCTCAACCTGAGCCTCCCGCGCCGCGCCGGGGCCGAGTCCCTCCTGTCCTCGGCCGTCGGGGCCCTGGCGCTGCCCATCATCAAGCTCAACAATTGCCTGCTGGACGGGGCGGTGCGGGCGGGGGGCGGCAGGGCCGAGGGGGTCCCCGCTGAGCGTCCCCCCCAAACACCGCAGCTCTCCCGGGCTCCGCTCTCCGACGGCGCCGTGCCCTGCGGCCGGGACGGTGGCCGTGGCCGCGGTGGTGGTGGCCACGTTGTCATCGACATGGGCGATGGCTGTCCTGGCGCGGAGCCGCTGCTGGAGCTCGGCCCCGACGTGCACCTCCACGCCCCGGGACACTCCAAATCCCTGGACCTTGGCCGGCCGGGGGTGCTGCTGGTGGCCCCCATCAAGGACCGTAAGAACCGGAGCTGGCCCCGGCTGGACCACGCCAGCCTGGTGGGCTACGCCAAGCTGGAGAGCACTGGCGAGTCCTCGGACCGGCTGCTGGAGCCCAGCGAGCCCCCGAGCCGGGGCGAGCCCCGACCCTGCTCCTGGGTGGTGGGGATGGAGCAGGGCACGCGGGTCTGATGTCCCCAACACCTTTGGGGACTGTAGCAACACCCCAGTCCTTCATCCTGGCCCCCAGCACCCACCAGTGACCCCAAAACCCCACATCCGGGGGGGTTTGGGGGTGGCGTTTTTAAGCCGATGCCAAGAGGAAGGTCCTGACCCTCTGCTCCCGCGGGAGGACTCACCTAGGGTGGGATGTCCTTCCCAGTGGATGCCCTTGGCCTTACAAGCCCTTCTCCTGGTGGCTTTTCTGGAGGAGCTCTTGCTTTGAGACCCCACACCAATTGTGGGATGGGGACGTGGGGGCAGGGAAGCCCCACCAGCCCCCACAGCACTTTATTTCAGCAGGGTTGGGGTGGGGAGATGCTTTGGGGGGGTGG
This sequence comes from Erpornis zantholeuca, assembly GCA_013400515.1. Classification (NCBI taxonomy): domain Eukaryota; kingdom Metazoa; phylum Chordata; class Aves; order Passeriformes; family Timaliidae; genus Erpornis; species Erpornis zantholeuca. The sequence continues at coordinate 251,126 of VZTN01025214.1, forward strand.
TGTCCCCTTGCCCAGCCTCAACCCACCGGGAAATTTGCTTGGCCAGAGCACGCAGGCCCAGCAGGGCTATTAAATATTATCTGGATGCCACGTGGTCCTGCCTTGCCTCTCCTGTCGCCCGTGGGACGCTGGGGAGGGGCAGCGTGGGTCCAGAGGGTCCATGAGACCTCGTGCCAACACCCAGGCTCCACTGGAGGAGGGATGCTCCATAACCAGCTGCTCAACATGCACAGGATGAGGTGATAAGCTCAAGGTTTGGGGTTTTTATGGAGAGAAGGGAAGTGAAAGGTGCCCAGGTGCTGTCGCCCACCTGGGGTGCAGCGATTCCGAGAGCAGCTCCATGGATCTGGGTTTGTTTGTGCTGGTTTGTGGTGGGATGAAGGATGCAGGTGGTGGGAGGAGCGGTGAGAAGGGGCAGGGAGGTGGGTGAGTGTTGGTGCTGGTTTTGCCAGGTCCTGTTTGGTGCCATGGTGTTACTTGGTGCAGAACAGGAGCTCTGGGATGAGGCCGAAGAGGCACTGGGGTGGATTCCTGGAGAAAAGGGAGCTGGGGGTTCATCCCATCCCTTCTAACTCCCTCCAGCTCTCTCTCGGGCACAAGGAGCCCTGGGGGCGTGAAAGGTTGGGTTGGAGCAATTGGACAAGGACAGCTCTGCTCTCCAGCAACTCGGGAGGCTTTGAAATGGCTGTGGCAGCCTAGATGGGATCGTTGCCTTTTGCCTTCCCAAAACCAGGGCCTGTAGGGATGGCTGAAAGAGGTTTTATCTGTATGAAATGTTTGGGGGGTTTTATTCCTGTCTCTGCTTCTCCCACTCTGGTCTGAAGTGAACACAGAGTGTCAGACCTTGCAAACATTGGGAACAACATCCTTCTCCACATCAAAACATCCCAGCAAAATCATTTGGAATTTGCCTTTTCTACCCCAGCCTCCTCTTTTCCTAAAAAGCAACCCCCCACAGTGTTTTGGGGGTTTTTTTCTGCTTTACAGGGGAAAGCTGTGTCTGTTTCCAATGCCAGCCCTCCCAGAGGTTGGGTACAGCATCCCCTGTGCAGGGAGCAGAGATGGGACCGACAGCTGCAGTTTGGGGCCACTTGCATCCCAAAGGATTCTCTGGGAATGATACCAGCCCAAGTTCAGCTATTTATTTGGCTGCTTAATCTCAGCATTACTTAGGCACTGACCCAATGCAATAAACAGCAACAAGAGAAAGTCACCATCAGGGTCTGCCCGGAGCAGCATCCCAAGGGAAGTGCCAGAAGGTTGTTTTTGTCCCAAAATAACTTTTTACTTGGGCTTAACCAGCTGCAGCCAGAGCTGATGCCGGCCCTGGGCCATGCTTCAGGAACTGGCAGCAAGAAATTGGAGCCCAAAATGCCACAAGGAGCTGCACCAGAAGCTACTGGGCGCTTTTGTTTTCGTTTTCCCCCCTCATTTCTGGCTGAGGCTCAGTCCAGCCATGGGAAATGCTGGATCACAGGGGAACCTGCCTGGACCGTGTGCCTGCACCAGCATCATCCTCCTGCCCCATCCTCCACCCCAGCTCAGCAGCATCGTCCAGGGGAGGCGTTTCTGGGTCACATGGGGACCATTTCAAAATGCAAAGCGGCTTGATTAATTAATCTGGCAGGGTGAGAAGACCTGTGCCTTCTCCAGGGAGAGCAGCATCTGTGCATCCCTCACCTTCAGCTCCGCCTGTGGACACTTTCCAGAGTATCTGTGGGATTTTAACAGTGCTGGTTTCAGTGGGTGGGTGCCGTGTGTGCTGTCCTCACGGCGTGCTGGGAATAAACTGGGCAGGGATGAGGCTGGCTTAGAAACAGAAATTAAAAGAGAGAGTAAAAACATACACCCTGGATGGATCTCTCTGTCGACTGCTTGGCTGCAGAGCTGCGAAGTGGAGCAATCCTGGAAGCCCTGGAGATCTCACCCTCGCAGCCTGTGAAGGGCAGCGCTTGGTGGTACCTCCTGTCCTGCTCAGGAGCAGGTTCGACACACTCTGGATTAAATATCCAGCTGTTGTCCCCCCCGGGGGTATCCCAGCCCAGGAAGTGGCCACTGCAGGAGGAGATTCCTACCGACAGAAGGGGGATTTAATCAAAAACACCGGCAGGGAAAATTACGGGATGGTCCCCAACACCAACACGTCCTGGTTGGCGAGGGCTGACCCCGAGGGTCCCTCGGCCCAGGGCTGGAGCTTGGAGACACCGAGGGCAATTGGAGCTACCCCCCACCACCAAGACCTCTCGGCTGGTGCGTGGCTACACGACAGCTTAGTTTGGGCTAAAAATGGATAAAATGTGGGAAATGAATTGAGGGAACCACTGCCGGAGGCTGCGTGTGGGAGATGTGCCCTGGGGAGGTGCAGCCCCCGCCGGTGGCTGTGAGAGGCTCCCTCATGCCCGGGGACACCAGCGGGTCCCCAGATCTGCTGCCGGGACACTTCTGTCCCCAGGGAGCACAGCAGCCACAGCTGGGGACCATCACCCCGATCCCGCTCAGCTGCGGCTGCTCTGCAGCTCTTATCCCTCTCCTTCCTCCGCCTCCTCCTCCTCTCCCCGCAGGGAGGAAGGTCACAGCCATGGATCTGCTTGGCCGGAGAGCCCTTCCTGAAGATTTAAGGTCTGTGGGCAGGCGAGGGCTCCAGGAGGGAGCGATCCCGGCCCTAAATCTCCTGCGCGGGGATGAAGTGTCGGGGACGGCGTGACCCGCGCTGGGCGAGTGCGACTTTTGTCCCGGTGGCTAAAGAGGAGCTGGAGCGGGGCTGGAGCTGAGGTGCGTTTGGGAGCAGTTGCTTAGTTATTTCTTTCCTTTTTTCCTGTGTGTTTGGGGGTGTCCTGTGCAGGCTCCCTGGCACCCCAGGCTCTGCACATTAATCCAGAAGGATTAGGAAGGGGCTGTGCAATGTGGGATGGATCCCCCTGGGGCTGGTCCTGGGTCGAAAGCCAGAGTCCCCTCAGTGCTGTCCGTGTGATGTAAAGGTCAGGACCCGGTCACGGGGCTGGAGCCCAAACCTCTGAGGCTTTGGCTTGGAACCCATCAGGGACCACTGCCCGTGCTGGGGGCAAAAAGGAAAGGTGCCATGGTTCTGTGGGAGTCCTACAGTGGTGCTTCCCTGGGGGCTGGGGACGGAGCAGGGATGAATCCCGAGGTCACTCCCCACCTGGTTNGGTGGGATCGGAGCAGGGATGAATCCAAGGCCATTGATGAAGCTGCTGCGGGGCCCGAGGTCACTCCCCACCTGGTTTAGGCTTTTCTTTCGTGCCTCAGTTTCCCTAATGATGGAGCTCAGAGCTGAGCTCGGTGTCCAGCCTGGCCCATTGCCAAGGTAATTCCTCCCTTTTGACCTTCCAGCCCTGTTTGTCTCAGACCCTGGGATGAACAACCCTGGGCTCTCCCAGCTGGAAGTGATGGAGTCACCCTGCAGCAATTCCCCCTGGAGCCCCGAGAGCAGCCCTGATCCCCCAGGAACACAAGTGGCTGCTGAGCCCCCAAAAGGGAGGAACAGCCTAAAAATAGCCTGGGCTGGAACAAGCTGGATACTGAATGGGAGCTTTCTCCTCCTGATGTGACAGCTGCTCCTCCAGGTTGAGTTCTGGGATGGAGACAAGAGGAAGAACCAGGGATGGGTGATGAAGGGAAGAGGCTTTTGTGGCTCCTTCCCAAAGGATGGGACCTCCAAGAGAGAGTTATTGCCTTTGGTGTGGGATCTGGGGGCTGGGGCTGGTCCAGGGCCACCCAGGATTGTGGACTGGGCCCGCTGGGAGCTGCTGCCTCCTGCGCAGCTGGGACAAGGGGTTGGGGTTTTATTTATTTGCATCTGGATTGCCATGGTGTTTGTTTGCCTAATATTTTCCCTTGCTTGTAGCCAGGCAAAACGCCACGGGCAGCATTACCACACCCTCTCCTGCTCTGGCTGTGAGGGGATGAAGGCACCCTGGGCCTGGGACGCCCACCCAGAGGGGCTGGAAGGGGGGGAGCTTTAAGGAAAAGCCTTTCCAGTTTCCTGAGATGGCCCCAGACAGTGCAGGATCGTGGCTGAGCATTGAGGTGGGTGTTTGCTGTCCCTGCACTTGTGCCCTGGGGAAATGAGCTGAGGACACTTCCCCATGGCATTTGGGATGGGGTCCCAGTGTCCCCTGAGCTGGGCTGTCCCTTCACACCCCTGCCCAGCAGAGCAGCGTGGCGTGGGTGGATGGGCAGTCCCTGGTGCCACCGATGTCCCTGCAGTGTGTCCAGGACAGGGATGTGCCAGAAGCCCCTTGGGAACCGTCAGTGCCGTGCCCCCTCCCCACAGCAGCCCCCAGGCTGATGGCATTTCTGCCACTGGTGCAGTCCAGCACAATCCCAAATGGCTGGAGCTGTAGCTGTGGGACAGACTGGGACCCGCAGGAGCCTGACAGAGCCTGGAGCTGCTCCCCAGGTGATGCTCAACAGGGCCAAGAGCAGGAGCAGGTGATGATGTCTTGGCCACTGAGCAGGGACTGCCACGCCAAAGCGCAGCTGAGCAAAGGAACGAAGCCATTTCTCGGTTGGTTGTCCCCAGACTCGATGTTTTTGGGGCTGTGTTCGTGCCCAGCCATGACCCCTCCCAGCAGTCTGAAGGTGCTGGGAGCTCCCCAGGCCCCAGCTGCCCTCAACGAGGCTGTTTTGGTGTGACCCTGGGGGCTGGGAGAGCAGGAGCCTGCAGGACACGGCCAGGAGTGAGTCAGTGCTGTGACACTGACGGGAAAGCAGCTCCGGTGCTGGCAGCTTCCCAACCCTGCAGGCTCCATTCCTGAGGCTCCTTGGTAATTTTGGCTTTGCAGGACACTGAGATTTAATACTTGGAGGCAAAAACTGTCCAGGGTCAGGTGAAGAGGTGATGGCTGTGTCTGGAGCAATGGGAATTCAGTGCTTTTAGCATGACGTGCCCTGTGCCACCCTTCCCTTTCTGCTGTCAGGGAAACTGAGGCACGGGGTACCACAGCCAGCCCCTAGGCTGCCCTGCCCCAAGGGAAGCTCTTCCCAGCCAATTTCCAGTCTCCAGTTGCCCTAACTGGGCCAAATGGCTCTTGCTCTGTCAGGCCTGCAGCCAAGATGCCCTGTCAGCTTTTTGTGCCTTATTTCTGTCCCTCCTTAAGCTGCTGCAGCCAGAAAAAAAAATGAGATAGGACCAAAATATCGATGGATTTGACATTTGTCCCCACTCCAGTTCAATCTCACTCACTCAGGGCTCACCTGGGCTCACCACAAATTCCGCAGCCCAAAGGGAAGTTTTGTATCAAGTGATGCTGCTTTGGGGCAAACTTTGGGCTCCAGGAATTGCTTCTGGCCCTTCTGGGGCTTTGGTCCCACACGTGACCACACTGGGACCTGTCTGAAGGGCTGAAGGCACCGAGAGCACAGGGAAATGCTGGCCCAGGACCAGGAGAGCTTTGGCACGGCTGTGGCTGTAGTTGGGGTTTGGTTTAGGCTGGGAAAACCAAGCTAAGGAGAGAGACCTGGGGGAAGGTGAGCAGAAGGAAGAGAATTCAGTGCCAGGGAGAGAGTTTTGTTTGAAAATTTATTGAAAAATGCAATACAAGAAGCAATACTGAACACTTAGGTCTGCCTAAATGCTACGGCAACTTTCCCTTTGATTCACTATGAAAATCCAAAATAACAGCTCCCATCACTAGTTGATCTAGAAAGTTTTGTCAACTTTAAAAGTTCCTATTTTTATAAAGAGTGTAAACGCCTAGCCTAGACAATTCACAATTGCCTTAAAAAAATTTTACAAAGCTCCTTCATCTTCTCAACTAAATTATTTTATTTATTTTTATTTTTTTTTTACAAGTTTCATCTCTAAGGCTGGGACACTACCACCTCTTAAGGTAATTGTACAATTAGGAAAACCAGCAAACCACAGTTCATTAAAACCAGAAATCAGTCAGTCCTTTGCTAACACATCTCTGTTGGTCAGGGATTGCTACTGGGCAACTGGAGCTGTTCCAGTTTAATGGGGGAGAACAGGAGCTCCTTGCCTTCCTTTCTATAAAAACATTCATTCATATATAAATAGCTTCCATATAATGTATATTATACAATCAAGACAGTCTCTGGGTGAATTTGTGGAGTGGGAAGAGCTGGGAACATTCATATAAATAGACCTTACTAAGCTGGTTTGTCCCTAGAGCTCAGAGCCAAGGGTTTTGAACCCCACCAGAGGTGGAAGGGGAGTGGGCAGCCCCACCATGCCTTGGATGAGGGTGGGAGAAGCTTCTTCTGCTTTTAGGTTGTATCTTCTTCCCAGGCTCCTGTCCAGCTCCTGGGCTCGGGCACCATGCTGGTGGGAGCGGGGCTGGAAACCCCTGAGGTCAGACAGCAAAGGAGGTGATGGCAAAGGACACAGGAGGCCAGGACTTGTTTAAATTACTCCAGGAGAAGCAAGAACTCAGCAGGGGGAAGCGTGAGAACAGACAACCTGGAAACAGCCACCCAAAGTCCAGGGGAAAAAATAAAGCTGGGGTTATTCAATCTATGGGTCCTTTAACAAGGGACAGCCACAGGGAACACATCCTTGAGGGAAGGAACCACCTCTCCTGGCAGCACCCAGAAATCCCTGCTTTGTCCCACTCATCGTGCTCAGGGCATGGGACACCCCAAGGGAACACCCAGGACCACATTCCCCTAAATTCCCTCGACCCCCAAGTGCCTTCAAGTGCTATGGACAAACTTAATTTATCATGCTGGCTCTGCCTGGTAAAGCCCAGAAATCCTCTCAGCCACTGCTCCACGTGCCCCTTCACTCCTCAGGTGGCTGTTGCAGGTGAGAAGGAAGGACTGAGTGGCAAAAAAACCTCAATTCCCAGAAAAAGGAGAGTGCCAGAGGGTGCTCAGCACGTTTAAGGCAAGCATTACCTGACTAAGCTGAGAACAGCAGAGACCCAGAGCCCTTCTAGGGCTTGCCTGGCAGAACCAGGAAGGAAAGGGCTTTTCAGACATGGAGAGGAAGACTTGATCTCTACACTGCAGGTGTGGAGCTCAGGACTCCCTAAATCCCCAGAGCATCCCGGGAGGGGACCCCGCACCCGGAGCAGCCCAGAGGCAGCTGCCAGCATGGGAAGGCTGCAGGCTGAGCAGGACCCAGGGCCAGCAAGGCTCAAACAGAGCCAAAATCCAGCAGCTCCAGCAGAGTCTCCAATCAATACTGACAGCTTAATTAAAATTGCACCTGAAGCTGAGAGGCTGCACCAGCCCCAGTGCAGTTCCAGGGCTGTTTGCAGCTTCACAGTGCAGTCGTTGCAGCCTGAGCTAAATCCAGTGACTTCTGAAATACATTATTTAAATTTAAAACTACAGAGCTTTTTTCTTTATTGCCATTTTCTTCCCACCCTCACCTGAGGAGCAGAGCACTCCCTGCCCTCAGCTACCACTGTGCCACACGACACATATATATATATATATATACACACTTATACATGAAAAAAAATCACAACCTCAAGTGGACTAAAGTGTTCACAAGTGTCTGGGCAGACTCTTTACAGAGCTTGATTGGTTTTTTGCTTCTTGAATCTTGAATTTAAATGCTGGAAGGACAAACCAGGCAAGAACATTCCCACGAAGCTGAGAGAGCAGCAGTGGGAGCACATCCAGCCCCTGAAATCTTGTTTTTGCATCACCCCCTCCATGCTGGAGATGGCCCTGGAGGTCTGTAGGCTCAGCCTCAAGATTCAATCACCCCAATATTTCATTCCAGCAAGGGGCTCATGAAGCCAAATCCAGACCCTGAGGACAGCATGGGAGAGGGAACATCAGCACTTCCCACGTGGTTTGGCTCTATCACAACCAGCAACACCTGACAGCTCCTAAATTCCTTGTTCAGCCTCTCCAAATGCAGCTTGCAGGCCTAGGAAGGATTGTCTAAAGGAGTTTAAATTAAATGATAGTAGGATACACGCTCTGGGAAATGGGTAACGTGTTCAGCTTTAAATAGCACTGTGAGGGGAGGAAAAAACCCAACCCATGACTTACAAAAAAAAAACCCCTCCCTAATTTAAAACTCATGAACACAAACAAGTGAAAAACTATGACACTGAAAAAGTCAGTTCCTGTGAATGCTGCACAAGCCTACCTTAATAGCATCCTGAGTCCAAACACCTTAAACACACACTTCTAAGGGCTCTTTAATTTAATGGCATCTAGAAAACACAAACAGGTGGGGAGCACTCGGCAGAGACACACGGGAAGAAGGCGAGATGCTATCACAGTCCTCTTAAAGCTCTAAAATTCACAGTATAAGATACTTGAAGCAACTTCCAGTATTCCTTAAATCTAGTCAGCTATTCAGATGTGTGCACAGGCTACACCACAAATCCCTACTGTGGTCACACACCAGGGCTGGAGCCCAGAGGGGAGGGAGCTCGGAGCAGCCCAGGGGTCGCAGCAGGGCTGGAGCTCCCCAGAGCTACAGAAATAATCCAGAGGCAATGGGAAATGCTGCACAAAGTCTGACTCTTTGAACTGACTCTCCTGGCAGGAGGACCCATGGCTTTGTGAAGGCAGAGTACGGATCCCACTCTGGGAATATGCACGGACACAGCTCCATCCCTGCCAGGGGGAGGGAACACGAGTTAAAACAGGGAGCCCTGGAGCCCTGCCAGGTGGGATTCTGTGTCTGAAGAGGCTTTGCGTGAGAGGGAATGCAAAATTGAAAACCTGTAAAAAATATTCAGTACAGTTAGAAATATGGCAGATTTCTGTCACAAGAGATATATAAAAAAAAAAAAAAAACCAAAAAAAAACCCCAACAAAACAAAACCCTATCTCCAATAGGATCCAGTGGAGTCTGGAAAAATCCCAAGTAAAATGTAAAAGCGCAACTCCTAATACATGATATGAATGTCTCTGAGTGTCAAGTCTGAAATCCGAGGTCTTTGTGCTCCAGGTAGTTTCTTGTTAGTTTTTCTGGGTTTCTTTTCCTGGTGTTGTGGCTGGCAGGAACGATTCCTGTCAAGAGAGGAACAGGGTCAGTCACAGCTACCAACAGCAACTTGCTGGGAGAGACAGGAATGTGCCTCCCTGAAGTGGATGGGAACTGAATTCAGGTGAGTCACCCCCAGTGGCAGGTGAGAAGGGCCTGAAGGAGCTCCAGGAGAGCTGGAGAGGGATTGGAACAAGGGCCTGGAGCAACAGGACAAGGAGGAATGGCTTCCCACTGCCCGAGGGCAGGGTTAGATGGGATATTGGGAAGGAATCCTTCCCTCTGAGGGTGGGCAGGGGCTGGCACAGGCTGCCCAGAGCTGCTGTGGCTGCCCCTGGATCCCTGGCAGTGCCCAAGGCTGGGTTGGACAGGGCTGGGAGCACTGCAGTACATCACAGATGGTTGGGAAGGCAAACATCCTTCCCAAATCCTAGGAAAGCCTCATGGCAGGAGCTGTGTAGCTTTTAACCCATTCTGGCCCATTTCCACAGGATCAGTCTGTCTGTGACTGCCTCACCAGCCCCATGGCTCCAACAGGAACAGCCAGAGCAGGACTCAGCAGAGAGCAATGATTATTTTACCTCAGCCCTGACCCTGTTTACCCAAATCTTGTGTGCACAGAGATCAATCACGCCCTGTCCCCACCTGAGGGGGCCTCTCTACTCACTCAGCCTGGCTACTCCTCTGCAATCTCTGTCTCCTGGTGCACAACCACTTTGGTCACCGACATGTCTGGGTGCTGCTCCTTGGCAGCCTTGATCGCCTGAGCCAGGACCTGCAGGAGAGCAGGGAGAGCATGGGTCAGAGAGGGTCAGAGAGAGTTAGAGAGAGTTAGATGGGGTCAGAGCAGGCCAGAGAGGGTCAGAGAGAGTTAGAAAGGGTCAGAGAGAGTCAGAGTGTGTCAGAGAGGGTCAGAGTGTTTCAGAGTGTGGCACCCACCATCCCCAAGGGCACCAGAACCTGCTCCTAAGTCTAGGGTGTGAAAAAGAAAAGTGGATGCACTTCACAGAATCACAGAATATCCTGAGTGGGAAGGACCCACAGGGATGATGGATCCAACCCTGTTTCTGCCCACACCCCCAAATCCCACCCTGTCCATCCCTGGCAGCGCTGCCCAAACGCTCCTGGAGCTCTGGCAGCCTCGGGGCCGTGCCCATTCCCTGGGGAGCCTGGGCAGTGCCCAGCACCCTCTGGGGGAAGAACCTTTCCCTGAGCTCAGCCTGAGCCTGCCCTGGCCCAGCTCCAGCATTCCCTGGGTGCTGTCCCTGTCCCAGGGAGCAGAGATGGGAGCTGCCCCTGGGGAGGAGCTGCAGCCCCTGCTGAGCTCTGCCCTCAGTGTCCTCTGCTCCAGCTGAACACACCCAGTGCCCTCAGCCCCTCCTGACCCTTCACCATCCTTGTAGCCTCCTTTGGAATCTCTCTAATTGCTTTAGGTGTTAAATTTTGGTGCCCAAAACTGCCCCCAGGGCTTTGGCCACATGCTTTGGTGACTTCTGGTGCTATTACATTATTTCTGGGAGGAAAAGCACTCTTTGAGGAACAGCCCCTATCTCTCCACTGCCCCATGGCAGAAGATGGATGACAGCAATTAAGAATAACCTGCTCATTCTTCCACCCAGTGTGATAGGCACATTTCAGACATCTCAGACATTTTCTGTTGGAGTTAATAGAGTAGATCTTGTCATAAGAATATTTTCCACCCCCACGAAACTTGCGACTAAATTTAAACTCAAAGTATAATTCTCTGATGACAAAATCATCACTTCCAACACACGCAAGAGGCCAGTGAGGCTGAGTCATCAGAAAGGTTTCATATAAAGCCAAAGAGATGTGCAGGTGCTGAGTGCTCTGAAATGACTTCTGGCACTGTAGAGTAGCAATAGTGCTCACAGTTATGGGAAAATGAATGCAGATCAGCCAGATGTCAAGGAAAACTTTTATTTCACACTTTTATGGATTTAAAAAAAAACCCTACAACTGTCCAAAACAACTGTGGAATCAGAACTTTGCTGCCAACAGCAGTTTCAGAATAGATTTCAGCTTTGCTGGCTCAGCTGCATAATGTCACAAAAGGAATTTATTACTGATATAGAATAATGGAATGGCTTAGTTGGGCATGGACCTAAAACCTCATCCCATTCCACCCCCTGGCATGGGCAGGGACACCTTTCACTATCCCAGGCTGCTCCAAGCCCTGTCCAACCTGGCCTTGAACACTTACAGGGATGGAGCAGCCACAAGTTATAAAATATGAAGCTTTATTTCTACCCCAGTAAAATTCCCCTGGGTGATTTTTTGGAGACATTTTCTTTGAACAGGCAGCCTGACTGATTTTTGCCAGCTCTGGGAAACTCCTTTGGATCATGTCCACACTCCTACCTGGTCATGGTCTACATCTGCATCTCCTGTGATGACAATCCTCTTCTCAATCCGTGTCTCTGAAATGCCACCTTTCACAGTCTGGAACAGAAGGGAAAGCCCTGTCAGTGTAGAAGTGCAGAGGAGTTTGAGCTCACTGGGGCTGCCTGGCTAAATTCGGTATCCAAAAATAGTGTCACCAGCAGTGCTGGTGTACCCACATCAGAGTCACGGGGAACTGCTGCTGCTGCTCCAGCAAACACTGTCAGAGAGCCATTTTTTATAGCTGAGCCAGGGAAGAGCTTTTCCTCCCAGCACAGCTCTTCCTGCTGTCCCTCAGGACAGTCAGAGTCCAGACTGTGCTGCAATTAATGCACAATCCACGGATTTAACACAGGCAAAACTGAATCCCTCACACTTTGCTCCAGGTACCAATCACATATTTGAAAGGACCTTCCAAAAGCTTTTTTTTGCTCTCACTCATCCCTGCCCATCTCTCCTTCAGGTTGTTGTTTGAACTGGTGTCTTGTGGTGCTCCCTGGTGTTACCTTGGTGATCTGGGTGGTGGTGGTGCTGCTGGTGGTTTCCGAGGTGATGGTCTGGGCAGTCAGCAGAATGCCAGGGTCTAAATCCCCATTGCCACCGTCTGTCTGTGGGACACAAGAACAGGCCCTGAGCAGTGGGGACAGCCACAGCAGGGGCTCCACATCACCACAGCCACACAGGAACAATCTGAGGAAGCAGCTCCATCCATCGCAGACCACAAGACACAGGTCAGCCTGTCCTAGGTGCACCAGAGCTGGGGAGGTCTCTGAAAGCTCAAAGTCCCTGTGCTTTAAGGCTGGAAAAGCACAGATCCTGCAGGAAGGACCTGTGACACTCCTCGGACCAGGAGGGCTGGGATGTACCCAAACCTGGGCACACCTGAACCATGACGGGAGGCCAGCACAGACACAGATCCCAAATTCCACCTCCTGCATCCATGGAGACCAACAAAGCCAAGAGCACAGTCTGACTCGGAAGGTGTTTGTCACCCTCCCTCCCTCCTGGCAACACCTTGCACATCCCTCGCTTTATGCTCTGCAGGAGCAAAGAACATCCCAACACAAACAGCAACAACTTTCAGAGCTGGTTCTTGGATCTCATCCTGCCCGACTGAACTGCTCAGGGTCTGCCAAAAACCCCAAACTAAGTCATCCTGGCCGTGCTGTCCATGTGCCACTGGGCAGCGTCCTCGCTCAGCTCTGGGACAATATCTGGAATTACCACAAGGTGGGACCATTTTCCACAGTCTGGAGGAGATCTCATGGCACATCACCCGTGCACGCACGGACAGCTGATGCCAGCCCTGGAGATCACTTCTCCTTTCCATTTCCCAGTCAGAGCAGAACTCCTCTCTCGGCCTTCTCGCCTGCTGGAGGTCAGGGCAGTGCTCAGCAGTGCTGCCTGAACCACTGCCCTGATCCTGCAGCTGGGAGGGTTCCTTGGGAATCCCAAATTATACAATCATGAGATTCCTGAATCCATAACGACATCCCATGGTCACTTCACTGCAACAGCACAGCACAGGCTGCTGCTGACACCCCAGCATGGCAAAGCCAAGCTGACACAGGCTCCAAAATCCCAAATACATAAATAAAGGCTGAGAGAGATGGGGGTGTTCAGCCTGGAGAACAGAAGGGTGCATAAGACCTCAGAGCCCTTCCAGGGCCTGAAGGGGTGCCAAGAGAACTGGAGAGGGACTGGGGACAAGGGCTGGAGGGACAGGACATAGGGCATGGCTTCCCAGTGCCAGAGGGCAGGGATGGGTGGGAGATTGGGAGGGAATTGTTCCCTGGGAGGGTGGGCAGGCCCTGGCACAGGGTGCCCAGAGCAGCTGTGGCTGCCCCTGGATCCCTGGCAGTGCCCAAGGCTGGATGGGGTTTGGAGCAGCCTGGGATGGTGGAAGGTGTCCTGCCCACGGCAGGGGCCTGGAACTGGGTGAACTCTTTGGTTCCTTCCATCCCAAACCATCCTGTGATTCTGTCATTAAAACCTGTTTTAGACTGAGGATTAATTTTAACCTCAGCAATGAATCCATACCTTCATATCCTGATATTGCTCCACTAACATTTTTCCTTTCCCATCACCACATACCCATTCAAGTTGCATTTTATACAAACATTTGGTGTTCAACAACCATTTCAATCTTGAAACCCAAGGATGACCAAATAATTTATAAACCAAGTTCTGATGAGGCACAACAGCCTCTTCAGAGGAGCTGGGAAAACAAGGCCTCTCTTGCAGAAATAAGGCCAACTCAGGTTAACTTTGTACAGACAAATCCACATCCTGAAGCCACCAGTGGCTGAAGATAAATCCTATTTGCAGGCACATCTTGAAAAAATAATTACTCTTCAGGGATGGCAAAACCACTGCTCCTCTAAAAATACCAGATGCACCTGGAAATAGTGTCCACAGCACCAGGTAATGCCTGTGCTGGACTCGGATGTGCTGAGAAAGGCAGGTGCTGCTGTCTCATCCTGAGGATTTGGAAACAAAACATTTACTTGAGTTTAATTAAGCCCCTGGGAAATTTATCAGAACAGACCATACCTGTGCAGCTTCGTAGGTGATGGTTTTTGTCTCTGTGTGCACAATGGGGACTTCTTTTGTGGGAATTTCGCTTTTGACGGCGCTGGAGACGTCGGAGATGGTGACAGTCTGTGTCTTCACTAGCGGGGGCTGTGAGGGTTAAAAACATCTTGTAAACACCCAGCTCCCACCTCTGCATCCTGACTGGGCTGTTCTGACACTGATCTGATAAAAGCACTGTGAGAACCAAGGTCAGCCTGGAAATCTTTGGGTTTAAGTCTCTGGAATGCCACACTGCTCCGAGGGCAGAGATCAGGCGTGAGGATTATCCAGGCAGCAAAATCCTGCAGCCCTTCCCCACACCGTGGACTCTGGTCAGCCCAAACCAGGCATTAAGGGTTTAATGGGTGTGTCACAACACCACAGACGCTGTCTCCACTGATTCTTAACTTTCTAATTACCAGAAGTTCATTGCCAGCTGCCAGGAGAAGATGACCCTCATCTGCAGATGCCAATGTCAGGATTAACACCAACCCTGGGCACACAAAGCCTTGGTCACAGCTGAGCAGCTTTATGTTGACCTCAAGAGCAACACTGTGTTATTCAAAATCCTCGTCAGATCTTTAACTTTTATTAAATCAATGTCAGATAAAACAGAAAGAAAAATAAGGGTGGGAAGAAATCAGCTGTTCCACCACCACCTGATGATTATCCAGAAGAAGACAGAGTTAGTTCAGAGCCAGTGCTTCCCCAGAGGGCTCAATTTCTGCCACCATCCCCAGCCCTGCCAGCTGCCACCGTGATCATTAGGGGGGAAATGGGCATCTACTAACCCAAAGCAACATCAACACTGGAGCAGGCAAAAATCCCTCCCACAGAGGGGAGCACAAAGGGGGCATCGAAACACGCTGGACAGCACCTCAAATGTGCTGAGGGTCAGCTGCCAGGCCAGCCAGAGCCAGCAAAATCCTCAAGGAGCTAAAATTGCACAGCTTTTGAGCCTAAATATTGCCTTTTTGTAGGAATGCCACACAAAAACGCTTCACTCCAAGAAGAGCAAAGGGCATTGTGCTGCGGTGATTGTATTCCACGCAAAGATAAACTGAGAGGGACTCGTGTTTAATGCAAAGACAAATTGGCAGTGGCTCACACTTAATTCCAAGGTAAATTGAGAGGGGCTCATTGCACTGACTGCAGGAGAGTCACCAGCTCCTTAGCTCCGGGCCCCAGCCCAAGCCAAGCCAACGCAGCTCCTCTGGGGTCTGCGGCTCCTGCTTGCTGCAGTGTTGGGTTCCCATCCAAAGGCAGCCCAGGGTGGGGTGCAGGAGCTGGGCTCACTACCTGGAAGCAGCGAATGAGCTCGGGCAGCTCATTAGGAGCAGCTGGGCTGGGACACTCGCCACGGGGCTTTCTAAAGGCAGAGCTGTCTTCACCATCCTCTGCCACCTCCTCCTCCTCCTCCTCTCCTCCCCAGGGCTGCTGGGGAAGGCTGGGGGGAGCAGGGCTGGGGGGAGGCTCCGGCTCAGAGAGCTCCGAGTCCTTCTCCACATCCACACAAACCCCCTGTCCACACGTCAGGTCCTCCTCGCTGGCGGAGAGGCTGGGAACCACCACCTCCTCCTCCTCCTCCTCCTCCTCCTCCTCCTCCTTGCTGCTTAGGGAGGAAGCACCAAAGTGCCAGCTGGGAGAAGGCTGTGAAGCTGCTGGCACTGGAGTCTCACTAAAAACTACCGACTGCTTTGAGCCCTCCCATGCAAAGCCAGGGTTAAAACTGCTCCGCTCTGGCACTGCAGCCACATCCTCTCGGGAGAGAAAGTCACTCATTTTCTAAAAAGAAATGGATACACAAAAAAGGCCAGGGAGAGAGAGAGAGAAAGAGAGCAGGGAGTTAGGGAGAGCAGGAGGTCAGAAGGCATCAAGGCAAAACATCAGGTTCTTATCATATATCACATCTCCAGTAACACATGCAACAGTGGGGCTGGACACTGGAAAACCTCTGCTATGTGATGGACCCAGTGCTTTACTGACACAGCCTTCCTGGTAAATTAACAATCCACTCTCCCAAATATTAAGGAATTAATATGAAAACAACTCTCTACACCTAGAGGAAGAGCCACCACAAAGGACTTTTTGCTCAGTTTGGAATAATTTCAGTGTATCAAGTGGGGACTTATGCACATCCAAAACTTCCACAGGCAATAAAACCCACCCCCTAATCCAAAACCATCCCCTGATTCTGCTTTTAACTCCTTGAAACTGTTGCCTCGCTTTCTAACAAGATTCCCTGGGCAACCAAAAAAACGTAATTCTTGTTTGAAATGTGAGGCCTGAAGCCTGTGGGTTATTTGGTTTGATTCATGTTTTGTACACCAGAGGCTTTCCCTTTGACTGACCTCCTGGAATGGCACAGCTCAATGCCAGGGGAAGAGCAGGAGCCACTTAATGTAGGAACAAACAGATGCCTTTTTTAGTATCATTTAGTATCAAATGACTCTTCCCCCATTTCTCATGGGTATTTTTCAGTTCTCTGCTTCTTTATGTTGCAGACAGATTAGTTGTAAGATTTCTATGCATTAGAATTTCCAGCCTCTTGTGTTTCTCCTAAGTTGTTGGGATATTGCTTAGCAAAATGCATTTAAGAGGAGTGGAGGGAGAGCGAGCAGCACTGACACAGGCAGGTCAGGCTGTGCACACAGGGAAAGGTTATTTCTGATCCAAGCCCACTTCCACACGTGCTCCTCCAAAGGAATATTTCAGAGGAGACCTCAAGGCAGTTTGCAGCTCCTCCTGAGGGGCAGCTCCCATCTCTGCTCCCTGGGACAGGGACAGCACCCAGGGAATGCTGGAGCTGGGCCAGGGCAGGCTCAGGCTGAGCTCAGGGAAAGGTTCTTCCCCCAGAGGGTGCTGGGCACTGCCCAGGCTCCCCAGGGAATGGGCACGGCCCCGAGGCTGCCAGAGCTCCAGGAGCGTTTGGGCAGCGCTGCCAGGGATGGACAGGGTGGCATTTGGGGGATGTGGGCAGGGCCAGGGTTGGATCCATGATCCCTGTGGGTCCCTTCCCACTCAGGATATTCTAGGATATCATATCCAGACCCCACCCTCATTTCCTAACACACTGCAATATTCCACAGATCAGAACATGAATGGGGTTATCAGCTGTGTACAGACACATCTTGTTGATGGTTTGGAACTTGAATTTATATCCTGCCAATATCCTGATCCTCCCTTAACTATAGATGCTAAACCTTGCAAATTACTCATGGGACCTTGAGAAGACACAACTCATCTTCTGGGGTTTAATGGAACATGCCTTAGGAGTGAGATTTCCTTACATAAGAGCTGGGGCTCTACTCAGCCAAGAGAAGAATCACAGATAAAACAATGCAGATTAAGCAGCTACACAAACACTGACGACTTTATGATGCAAAAATCTGTATACAGTCAAAACAACCTCCCAGTTCCCTTTCACAGACAGAGAAAACAATTTGCATTTTGGAATCATCTTGCACGACAGATGCATAAAGGAAGGGAGAGCTGGAATGGAGCCTGTGCCGTGCGTGTTCTGGTCACAGCAGAGCCAAGTGCAGCAGCAAACATGCTAGCTGGAGAGACACAGTGAAATCCTGATAAGATCAACTGAGCAGAAGCACTTTTTGCCTTGCCTTCCTATTCCACTCGTAAGAAGATAAATTAATGGGAAGGTATTTGTTTATAGATAAAATTATCAATGTAAAACTCCTCCATAGGAATTTCAGCATCTGTTACAAATTCTGATCTTATCAAGATTTGTTTTAAATTGCCAATGCCAAAGCATCCCTATGTTCAGGGCTCAGATTTGCAGAGTTCCAAGCTCACCTCGAGACCCAGGAAACCTGAGAGGTGCCTGGACTGCCCAACTACTCATTTCCAGGGACACAGCCCCAAACCAGCACAGCCTAAATCAAGCACCAAGCAGCCAAACACAGAGTAAATCAAATACAGGACAGGATGCAATGCCCCAGAAGAAACAAACTGACCCAGACACGAATGCAACTAAAGCACCACCCTCGAAATACAAATCTTTGTGCCCCTGAGGAGACAGCTGAAGCGTTGCAATGTAGAGTGATACACAATAATTCAGACTGGGGATAAATTAATAACAGGCTGTTATTGGCCATGTTTGATACCAGTGGCCAGAAGGATTTATTGTTCTCAAAAAGTGGTTTTGTATAAATTGGTTTGCCTGCATTTTCTCAAGACCCTGCTGTTTTGGATCAGGATCTGTTTGTGTGACCCAACTGCCCTGTGCTGTCAGAGTGGATGTTGTCTTTCATGCTTCTGCCTCTCTCTGTTGAATATTCCATGATTCCCACCCCAAATCAGACTCCTATCCTGCAGAAAACTTAAGGAGTGATAAAATGATGTCAACTGCCAGTTACTAATTAATAAAAATTGCTAAACCCATGAAGTTACAGTGCACAGTAACTCCCTACAAGCACCACATGAAATGCTGGGAATCCCAGCTGGTTGATGCTTCCCAGCCCTGCTCTTTTCCAGCATGGCAATGGAATTGCTGACGCTGTTATTAGGTTATCCCCAAACAAGGATCCACAGAAGCTCACAGGCTCGGAGTGACTGTCTAGGGATGCACAAGGAGATGATGCTGCTTTTGCAGCAAACCACACTCACCAGAGAGCGCTCCCAGATCAACTGATGCTCAATCTCACAGCTGGCAAAGCACTTGGGTAAAAAGTATTATAAAGCAGAAAACAAGAGATCCTTATTTTACAGCACCCACCATTGCCTTACAGAACTGCTTTGCCTTAAGGTAGAAATGAAAAAGGTTTAGAAGCTGTTCAACACACACACACTGGCATTGAAAAGGATGGACATCACCTATGGATTTGGGATTTTCAGTGGATTTTTTCATTGCCATTGATCTGATCACAGCATCCTGACCAGCCTACTCAGATGGCAGGATAAAAGAGACTTCGACCAAAATTAAAAGTAATGCTAGAAAATACACAGTGTGCTCAAAACTTCAAAAGATTAAATTCTGTCATGAACAAAAATCCAATATATTACACAACACACAGCAACCACCTCCAACTATTGCACTGATGACTTGGCAACACGAAAAAAACCTAAAAATCAAGACTTAAATTACCAAAATAAAGTTATTGGGCAATATGATTCCTCTGCCCACCCCCACTGGTCCCCTTCCCATCCCTTTTGTGGGATGGGTACCCTCGGATGAAGGGCTTTTTATTCCAAAATCCCTCTGCAGAGCACAAAGCAGTGACACTGCAAGAGCTGCCTTAGTGCAGCAGCAGCAGGTGAAAAGGGGATAAAATCAGGGTTTATAAATGCCATCAGTTTTGTGCTGCTCATTCCACTTCCCTCATTCCATAAATGAAGGTACAGCTCTGCCTTGGTGCCAGGCTCATCTCAGGGGCAGCAGCATGAGCAGCCACATCTGCCTTCCTGTGATCACTAGAGACAGCTCAGAATGAGCCAAATGGTTTATCCAAAAGTAAATAATCTCACAAAACTTGGGAGTTAAAATTGGCTCTTGATGCAGCCTCGAAACACAACCTGAGCTTGAACCAAACCCCACCAGAAGCTTGAGGTGGGGATCACTGAGCTGAGGAACCATGGCTCGTTAGGAACATGGTTTCTCCACTTACAAAACCCAAAAGGAGCATTTCTGCCCCCAGATTAACACACCAGGTGGGACAGAGGCTCTTGTAGCTGAGCTATGCAGGACCTGCCTCACTTCTGCTCTCAGAACAACTTCCTGCAATTGATCTTTCCTACCCCTCAGTCCCCAAAGCGAAGAGGGAGAAGGTGTTGGAGTGACATTAAGCATTTGGTAGAGGGCTCCTGCAAACAAAGCCTGTCTTAAACCAAGCTGGATTTAATCCTCAATTGAATTATTCTGGTCAGTTGGAGAGTTTAGAGCTGCAGCCTTGTGTGCTCCCTCTCCCAGGAGCACCAAACCTGCACCCAGGAGTGTCCAGCAGACCCAACACCCTGAACACCACCAGCAGTGACCCAGGGTCTGATGGCTCCTGCTTTGAGAAAGGAATACTGAGGGTTAGTTATATAGCTTTCTTGGTTAATAAGCAGTGGAAAGAAAGAGCTGATTTGCAATAACATTTATTAATGATAAATGTACATATTTACAAAGAAAAATCTGAGAAAAAATACAAAACCAAAAAAGTGTTCCAAAAGAGAGCATTTTAGGTAAAAAAGAAAGTGTTTCTAGTCCCCACAGACTGATGCAACAGGACTGTCTACCATTGCTAAAAGATCCCAAGGGGGCCCAAACCAAGGCCAGTCCTTCCCTCCAGTCTCACAAACCACAACAGATGCAACCAGAGACACAAGAGGAACCACCCACTAACAAGTACAGACCAAGGAGTTTCTGCATGGATCCATTTTGGGCTGAATTTATCCAGAAGGGTTCCTCCCTCACTCTGTAGGCCAGAACAGGCACCATCAACTCATGACGAGATAAAAGGAAAACCCAATAAACCAGGGGAACAATTCTCAGAGTGACAAATTACTGACACTGATGTGAAGTGAAAGACACTTTGCCCATAACCATTAGGATCTGGACTTGATGACCCTTGAGGGTCCCCTCCTACTCAGGGTATTCCATGATTCTGTGATAACCTTCCCAGGAGCCTGTGGCACAGCCAAGCCTCATTCCTCCAAACACAAACGACTTCCTTTGGTGCTGAGGAAATCCACCTCTCCTGATTACCAGGACAGGAGGCAGATTTGGAATGCCTGCTCTTTAGGGTCATCACTAGTTACAGGACAAACCACAAGAGAGGGGAGCTGGTCTTGGCTGAACACTGTGCCCTGACTGAGCTGCCCATGGAGAGTCCTCAGCTCACCTTCCATCACCCCCCGAGGGAGGCAGGATGTGGGAGGAGATGCAGCCAACACAGCCTCATTTATGTGATTCCTTTTAGCAGTTGGAAAAGAAGAAGGGACGTTGTTTTACAGAACATCTTGAGCACCATCACACACAGAGCTCCAAGCTACTGGCTCTGGCACATCTGCTGCTTCAAAACACTGGTGTTCACCTTTTCCTAAAGCAAGGCAGCACAAGATACTCCTGTGTGTTTTAGGTGGTGCTCAGGAGAGCTGGAATCAGGTAAGGAGATTCTGGAAGTGAGTGTGGAGCCAGTATCACGATGGGAAGCACTGAACCCCCAGCAGCTCCCAGTGGGATCCTACATGAGCATCAAAGAGCTGAGTGACCACACCACAAACACTGGGCAAAACTGCTGGCAGACTGATCCCAGTCACCACAGTGCCATGCTCTGCAGCAGGTCACATCGAGAAACAAGGACTTCTAGTGCCAACCTGAATGAGGCTAAGTGCTGCAGACATTTCCAGCTTCCCTGCAGGAGGGATAACTCAGCTCTCCATCGCTCACAGCCTGGCACTGCACGGGCCAGGGTGGGTGAATCCCTGCACTAATGGGTGCCAGGGCAGGCAGCCAGGAGCTGCTGGTGCTCCAAGTTTGTTCCTGAGGGAAATAGGAGCGAAGTACATGTATTGGTTCCTTTATAGATTCCCCGAGATCTCAGCCCTTGAACAGCACTAGAGCCACTCAGCTCTCCCTGGGCACAGGGATGGCAGCAGGACTCACAAAATCCTGCTCTGGGTGCTGACACCACGGGAAAAGAGAACCACAGCACCAAGGTGTAGGAGATATGGAATGTGCACAAATGGGATAGAGGAATGAGACCTTACAAGGATTGCCATGGACTGTCACTCCCTCTGCACTAAGAGCAAACAGGAAAAAAGCAGAGGAGCGACTGGGAAAGGAGCTGTAGCCCCAAGGGCACATCCCTGGGGCGTTGGATAGGTGAGGTTTCTGTTCCTGGTAAATTACAGGTTTCCTCTGTCAGGAGGGATCATATCTACCTGGATGAATATGGATAACTGGCCTCTAAACTGCCAGGGAAATAGAAAGCATTTGTTCAATTTCTTTATACTCTGCAGTGATAATTGGTATATAAATCCCAAAAATGTTCCTGAGCATTCTCAGAGTGTAAAGTTTCCAAGGTTTTTTGCTGATGACAACCAGCCTTATCCCAAGATTAAAAAAAGAGAGAAAGAGCCCATTTGAATTAAAGAGTTACAGCACTGATTTGAGGTGACAGAGCCCATCTCTTACCCTGCTGGGATGAGACACCCTGAGCACTCTGGTCTGAGGTTGCTCTGGACAAAGAGTTTTAGACTTCAGGTCCTTTGGAAATGGGTGACAGACTACAGAAACCATGGCTTTGCCAAAGCCACCTGTGTGGCACCAAGTTCCTGTCACTGGATCAGAAATGCAGCAAACTCAGCAGTGGCCAACGCAGCACCCCAAGCAGCAACCCCGAGCCATGGCTTTGGGGAGGAAGCACCTGTGTGTTCAACCTGCTTTTCTCCAGGAAATACAGACAGAAAGTGGACAGAGAGATATCCAAACAACTCCTGTGTCTTCCCTCTCCACACCAGGCTGGGGAGAACAAACAATCCCTGTTCTTCATCACAACTCTTTGGGAAGGAGATGCAGGCAGGGAATGCCAGCCAGAAGCATTCCTTGACTTCTTCCATCCTGCATTTTCTGCACATCTCATGGCACCCCAGCATCCTCCTCCACCTCTCCCCTCCAGGGCCCAACCTTCATCTTCCTAAACTCCACACCAAATCCACCAAATCCAAGTGCATTCCAAGGGATGCTCCAAGGGACACAGCCTGCCCACACTCTCCTTCACACCAGGCCTGCACAACAACCCTCTGGCTTCCACGCTCCCTAGTGCCAAAGGAGGAAGACTGTGTATTAAAGGCAGTGTATTAAAAAGGGAAGAATATTTTCCAATGAAAAACCAGCATCCGCACAAAACAAAGTCCTAAAGGCACAAACTGGTGAACTAATCGGAGCAGGTTACAAGAGGAATTGGAAAGATTCCTGTGGGATTAAAACAAAGGGTTTCACTAGCAACCTAAGTTTCTGAGACAGCATCCAGAGCCTCAACCTATACATCGAGAGCGAGAGGTGGCTCGAGTGGTCCATGACACCTCAAGGACCCTCAGACCAGACAGCACATGCCATGTTTGCCTTATTCCTTCAAGCTTATCTGCTAGCTTCCTAAATAACACTGTTCACACGGATACATACCTAGAAAGGGTTATAAATACAGGTATTTATATATATTCACACATTTTAGTCCATGTAATAAAGGCCTGCTCCTTTCTCTTCCATGCTGCTGGAGCAGCTGCCACCACTGGTGGCACTTGTCAGAGTGATGTGTCCAGCCCAATCCTCCAGTGGACACAGGAGAACACGGATTAGTGCTGAAAGGAGAAATGGGGGCTCAGCTCAGCCCCGTCATTACTATTTACAGAAAAGAAACCCCTTAGACACAAAGTCCCACCTTCCCTGCGGCTCACAAACCAGCTCTGCTCAATCCAGCTGGGCTGGAGCCTGCACAGCTCAGCCAGGATAACTCGGATAGATGGGAGCATCACCCAGACATTTACATTGTAGGCAATAAACAACGACCAGCATGCAACGGTTTGGTTAAAGAAGTCAAAAACAATCGAGGGTTTTAAGGTTAGAAGTGTGTTCTGATGTGGCCAAGCCAACATGCCAACTGAGGGAATGCTCAAACAGCAGGCAACTCCAGCCCTGGGACCTGAGCAAACATGTGTCAGTTAGTTCCACACGAATCAAATAAAACACATCCCAAGTGCACTAAGACCATTGGATTCCCAAAAAATTATTAGTCTGTGTTTACAATAAATATCTCCTTGCAATGGGTTTTCTCCTTTAATGCTGTCTATTTTCTTGGATGTGAGAATAGTGATGGAGAGGGAAGCTGGGAGACTTTGTCAAAGGCTTCCCCCACCAGGAAATGAAAAGCTGAGCCTGTCCCTAAGTTAAGGGCAGCAGTGAGAACCAGCACTTTTTATTTAAATGCCAATCTGAGTTCCCTAGAAATGGAGTGGCTATGGATTAGATTCCAACATTCTTCCCAGAGATTAAACTTCTTGTTGTCCACTGAGGCTGTGGACTCCCCATGCCTGGAATTGTCCAAGGCCAGGTTGGATGGGGCTTGGAGCGACCTGGTCCAGTGGAACTTTAAGGTCCCTTCCAACCCCAAACCACTCCAGGATTCTGTGATCCAGCAGATTTCCATAAAGCCCATTTTGGATCAGTGTCAAATGTTCTTCAGGTTGCGAACATCTTACATTTACAACAAGCTTAAAAGCAATTCTCCAGCAATTCCTGTGGCAAGTCTACAGAGGCTCGGGAAACCAAACTCTCCTCCCATGATCTCCTCCTCCCATCTGCC
This sequence comes from Erpornis zantholeuca, assembly GCA_013400515.1. Classification (NCBI taxonomy): domain Eukaryota; kingdom Metazoa; phylum Chordata; class Aves; order Passeriformes; family Timaliidae; genus Erpornis; species Erpornis zantholeuca. Next base: position 275,345 of record VZTN01025214.1, read on the forward strand.
CTCCCACAGCAATTGGGAACACAGTTCAAAGAATTCGCACCACAGGAAAACATCAGCATGGACCTGGAGATCCACAGCCACTCCTGCCAGGTCCCATCAGAGCCACACGAGGACACAGAGCGGAATTATCGCGACAGTCACGGGGTCCCTCCCGGGGACAGCGAGCGACGCAGATCAAAGACCAGGACAAGGGAGGTGCAGCAGAGACTACAGCCAAGAAATTCAGGAGCTTTGGTCTTGAGGTTTCAACATGACCCTGTTGCCACTCAGAGAAAGAGCAGCCACCAAACAGTCAGTGCTACGACCAGGAGAAAGGACATCATAAAGGGAATACGCGGAGAAGGAAAAATGCTAGAGTACAGCTGACACTTTTTGAGTGATTTCTGCTCTTCAGGGATTGCAATAGAAACCTTTGGAAGAGTTGCTTCACTTGCTGGCCGGGGAAAGGCTGTCTCAGTAGGTATCTCCTGCTTTTTTAGTTTGTCTTCATCCTGTACTAAGAGAGGCCGTTCCCGTTTCTGCTTTCGTGGTAGAAGATCAAGAAAGACAGAGAGAGATGAACAAAAATGACAGATGGAAAGTGCCCAAAATGACACTTGGAGATGTGCAAAGCTTTAGGGCAGCTCTTCTCAACGTAAAATAAACTGCCCTGGGGAGCAGAGCTGCTGGTGGCCTGGGTCACACCAGCCCTGGAGCTACAGAACCATGTCCTCTCTGCAGAGCTCATCAACAGCTGCATCAGGATCATGGGCGGTTGGTGCCTCCCTCCCAGAAAAGTGGATTCTCAAAATTTTCCAGGGTGTTTTGGCATTGGAATGGGTGAGAAAAAGATTTGAGGCATTCGAAACAGGAATGGTGCAGTACCAAATGTGGTCTCTGACAGCTTCCTAATCTACAGTGCCCTTAAAACCCAGGGTTTGGGAAATCCCATGGAACAGCTGGACTGCAGAGCAGATACAAAATACTTTTCCAAAGTTCTGACCAGAGTATCAAAATTTCGATTGGTTTGAAAATTCTACTGGAACAAGTGAAAAACTGCAAATCTCAGAATGCCACATGTGGAACGGGCAGGATGGCAGTAGGAGCAGTGCCAACTCCTGGAGTTTTGCTCCGTGTTTAACATTTTTGTTTCTGGAGTCTAAAGAATGGTAAAAAACCCAGAATGAGTAAATCAGCACACAGGACCATGCAAGGGCTTCAGCACTTCTGCTGAAGAAAGGAAAAATTGTGGGAATGTTGCTGTTCAGTAACTCTGCATCCCTTTAGTTTGCCAGCCCTGGTCAAACCCAAGTGTACTTAGGAGAGGAAAAACTTGGCTCTAAGCTCCCTCAGCTGAGCCAACCTCCGCTGGTCAGTGCGGTATTTTGGGACTGGTTCTTTGCACACCCCTAAGTGGTGAGAATTCGGGAGAAAGTAGCTGGGAGACTGGGCAGCAAAAGAAAATATAAAATGCAAGAGTAACATGATCGTTAAAACAACAAAAGAACGGAAAGGAAGACAACATAAAAAGAACAGGGAACAGTTAAATTTTCAGAATTGCTTTTGTCTCCGAGTACACGGTTATATCGGTCATGCAGCTTTTTCGAACCAGCCATGCATCAAAATAAGCAAAAATCCAAAGCTGCAAAAGCTGCAGCAGTGCCAAAGTCCTCTGGGTGTGAGTTATGAAACTCATGTAGCCAAAAGAAAAATGTTATCCAGCAGCTGCTGTTGAGTTTTTGCTCGGTGCCATTGCAACAGCAAGTCTGGTTCAGAAGCACAGATCAGAGCAGCAGCTTTACCTCAAGCCCACCAACCTGTCTCTCAGAAGATGGGACAGTGACTTTCTTGACCTGGGCACACAAAGCGTGTTAAGGTTCAGTTGTCTCATAATAAAACACAGGAATAGCAGAAAAGTGGCCCCTGGCAAAAAACCCTTTGGCCACTAAGGCAGGGTGGAGGTAACACCACACACAGGAGCAATGGCTTTGCACCAGGATTTACCATCCTTAAATTACCATCTGATTTATGACCCTTCAACACATGCAGGTGAGGGAAAACTTCCCAGCCAGTGCCTGGGGAAGATGCATTTCTGGAAGTTCATAGCAGGACATGGCCACCTCCGAGTGAGATCACTTCAAAGAGCACCAGATCAAGAAGGAATTCCCAGAAATGCAAATCCAGGGCTGACACCAATTCCTGCAGTGCTGCAGACCCACGGCAGCCTTGGGTGGGACAAGCCCACAACATCCAGCTACAGTGACCAGCAGCCCTCCAAGATCTCGGCGTGGTCGCCTGGCAAGAAGTTCTTCATAAAAACCAAGAATAACATCCTTGAACTGCATTTGTGGAGCTTGAGAGCCTCTGCTCTGGCCCACCCACACCCCAGAACCCACGAGGCACTGGGAGCAGAGCTCTGCTGCCCACGCTCCTGGGGAATCTACACCCAGGCTCAGCAGCAGAGGGCAAAATCCATCCATGTGTCAAACAGGGCAATCCCAACAACAGCTTGCCCAAACTATTCTGAGGTTCTCTAACAACCAACCCTGATTTCGATCATTTTGGGGATCTCATATTTCTACCAGGCAAAAAAAAAGCCCCTTAGCTGTCCTGGCTTTGCTCCAAGCTTTGAGGAGCCTGTAGTAAACCTGATGTTAAAGTCCTTGTATGTGCCACAATAACCCTTCATCCACTGCAAGATTATTTCCTGATTAACAGGTATCTGCCTTGTTCCAAGATTAAATACTAGTTCGTCTGCAAGGCTGTGGGAAAGAAAAGGAAAAACTGGGCTTTCAACCAGGAGAGTCTTCAATTGCCACTACTTGCAGTCAGGATGCAATTTTTCTGTTGCAATAAAAATTGCATTTACTCCTTAAAAGACTGATTACCACAGGCACTAACTACAGTTCTACTCACAAGCTCCAAATCTGAGCCAGTTACCACCAATATGACACAGAGGTGTCTGTTAGCCAAGAAGAAACCAGTTGGTGACTGGTTTTTCCTTGAAAAATTACCTTTTAAAGGAAATTAGCCGAGAAACTGCAAGTGTATGTGGTTACTATAAACAGTTCCTGGAAGGAGGGAGATTCTCATCATGTTTGAACAGCCCTGCTGTGGCCACCCGAGGAATCTTCTCAAAGCCTCCACAGCAGACCAGCACCTGGAATTCCTAATGCAAGTCTAAACCCAGTGACATACCAGATTAACTGGAGAATAAAGTGATTTTGGAAAAATCATCCCATCCCAGTGCTTCTCCACTGGGTTATCTGCAATATTATCTCTGAGGTAATAATTTAGGTCTTTGGATTTTTGGCCTGCCAGAGTTTTTTCCACATTTTGGGAGAGATCCAGGAATGAGCCAGTCCCTGAATCAGCCACGGGAAGTGCTCTCTAGCACCACACAGACATCAACCCTCCAGCACCATTTAAGGAATTCTTAATTCCTTCTCTACCAAAAAAATCCCATTTTTACAATATCACGCCTAAAGCTGCGATTCTCTCGGGGAACATTCCACGTGTTAGGAGCCAACACTGACTGCTACAGCTCGAAACAAGCAGAAGCTGAGGGGGCTGAGGCTGAGCCCCCTGCTCTGCAGAGCCACCCTGGGACCCCCGTGGCCAGGTACTCACTCCGTCTGCTCCCGTGGGGATCTGCCCGTTGGCGTTGAGGCTCCGGAACGGGGAGTGGGTGGACAAACGCTTGTCCCACTCGCTCGGCCGAGGCTCCGGGACCGACTCCATGAAGTTCTTCTTCAACTCGCTGATGTTGGCATGGTGCTTCTTTATTTCTTCCTGGGTCTTATCTAGATCCTATCAGCAAAAGGATAGGGTAAGTGAGGGGACACGGGGAGGCTGGGACCGCCTAAGCTGTGCTTAGCAAAGCTGCGCTCGGCGGAGCTGCTGCCGACTTCCCCAAACTGTGCTCACACTGCAAACACACAAAGGGAGCTTCCTCTCTCCTCCTCTTGGATTAACTGCAGCCACGGACCAGGGTCACCTCCAGGATGCCATTGGTTCATCTTGAGCTATGCCAAACCAGGTGACAGCTGAGCTGGAATCTCACGGATCCTCCCCAAACAGGATTCTTTAAAGTTGCCAGATTTCTTTGGGTTATTTAATTTAATGTCTTTAAACTTTGCTTTCTTTTCTTTTGGGTTTGCTTTCTTTTCCTTCTGCTAGCCTGAATATTTCCAGGTATCAATAAAATTAACAATCAAGAAAATGTTTTCCCAATTTTATTTCCTCTCTTCATACCTGTTTCTCTTTTATCCTAGCAGAAATTATCTTTGCTTCCAGAATATCCCCACTATCATTTTTTCCTCTCCCTCTCATCTCATTCCTCCAAGAACTACCATAGCAGGTTTTAGACTTCAGAAATGAAGATGAGATTTTTTTTTAAAAAAAACAAACTGAAAATTTATTTTATGCTGGATCAATCAAGAAACTCCTGCTAAAAATTTTCATCTGGAAAAAGTCAGGTTTTTACTCTGTGATGCCATTTACAGCATAAACACACAGACTTCAAGGCAACTTGTTAAAAACAGTTCTTCCTTGCAAGCAAACCAGAGGTTGTAGGAAAGAAGGCTCTTGCACAAGCCAAACAACAACTTTACTGGACAGGGCCAAAAAGCAGCAAGAAAGGGGGAAATCGAGGTCAGTTAAAGCATCACCAGGAAATTTCACTATTTTTGTGCTTTTAGTTGTTACTCAGCCCATGGATCTTAGAAGATGGGACAGCAAACACATCCCTAAAGGAGGGACCCTCCCAAAAATCTTCATTCCTGCAGCTCACCCAGGACACTCCACCCTCCCCCCACAGGGCTAAAACCCCAAATGCCTCTTTAACAATATTTACTCTTTTTGGCACGGTTCTGGGGGGAAAATAACGAATTTTGGCTTCCATCCTAGATGAAAGTGTAAGGCAAGTTAGGCAGGAAAAGAAAGCAGAAATGAGTCTGCTGTGGACCCTGGGGTGAAGCCCTGCCTGATCCCAGAACCACACAGCTGCTCCTGGCTCAGAGAAGAGAGAAGGACCACCTTGGCTTTCCAGCACTGTGCAGGAGCAGGGCCTGGGAGGGCTGGCAGAGGAGCCAAAGCCACAAGGAGCTACGTGGAGCTGGGTCTGGGGAGCACCTTGAGGAACCAGCTTGCTCAGCATCACCCTTTTCCTCCTGTTCTGCCCTTTCTGCAGGAATCCAGTGGAGTGCTAAAAGGCTTTCAGTAAAATCAACAGGCAGCTTCAGGAAGGTGAGGTCTTCCAGGAAAATATCTGCTCTGCCAAGTGCATGGATTAAAAAAATAAAGGGAGTAAAGGGGGTGAGCTGCTGGGTCAGCCCAGCTGGAGGGGAGAGCTGGAGGACCTGCAACAGAACTGTGGGAAGGGGAGTGGGGAGGGAAAGGGCTCGAAGGGAAATATTGCACTGACAGGAAAAAGGGACTTAGAAGCAATGACAAAGCTGTGTTTGGGGCTGGGGAATTGGAGCTGTTTGAGCTGGGTGAAAAAGCCACGGGCACAGTCTCCAGAGCACTCCGGCGGCAGCAGAGCTCTGCCTGTCATGTGCAAACACTTCACTTGTGGCTCAGAGCTCTACGTCACAGCAGTCAAAAAAAAAACCCAAACCCAAAGAAACCCACACAGAAGCTGCAAAACTCTGAACATTCTGATGAGGAGAAGGCAGTTAGTACACTCCACTTCCAAGAGATACCAGCAGGGAAACCCTACGAGCTGCTGGTGCTGCAAGTTTGAGTAGAAACACGTAACACAGGACCAGAGCACCAGAAGCCACAAAACATCTCCCATAACAGAGTGTATTAAAAAAAATAAAATATATGATTGGCATGGTCTGTTCTGAGACCGAGCTTGGGTGAAACCAAGTGGAAAGGGCTCCCAAATCCAAAGGGAAGAGCTGTAAGTGGAAGGATGAGCCACCCGTGAGCACTGAGCCTCTCTGTCAGACCCACAGGGACCTGGCAGGTCGGGGCCCAGGGGTGGTGAGGGGTGCAAGGCCAGGAAGGGCTGGGAGGAGGATGGAAAAGCTGCAAACGCCACTGCAGCATCCAAAAAGATCCCTCCAGCCACGGACATTGCAACATGGACATTGTGGTGGCCTGGACACCACAGAGGTGTCACTTCCACAGAATCCTGGAATGGTTTGGGCTGGAAGGGAAGCTAAAGCCCATCCCATTCTCCCCCTGCCATGGGCAGGGACACCTCCCACTGTCCAGGTGCTCCAAACCCCATCCAACCTGGCCTCAGGACTCCTCCAGGCAGACAGAGCTGCTCTGGGCAATCTGTTCCAATTTCACCTGCAGCTCATCCTGAATTTTGTATTTTCACAGACTGGCTTTTCCCCCAGGAACATAATTTGCTTCAAGCTGTGAAAAACTGGTCAGTGAGCCCCCCCTTACAATCCATGACCCCCTGAGCAGCCAGAGGGTCCCAGAGCAGATCTGAGCACTGCCAATCATGTATTTTGGGTAGGTATGAGAGAATGAAAGTCAGAAGAGGAAGAAGGAAGAAGGCCTGCACATCATCGTGTTTACTGTCACCATGCAGAAGCATAATTAAAAAATCAAATCAAATCAAAAGATCTTTCATGCAAGAGCATGCAAAAAGAAAGGCAGCAGCAGAAGAGGAAGAAGTTCAGCGCAGATGCAGAAGGTTTAGCAAACGCAACTCAAAAAAAGCTTCAAGTTCATACAAACCTCCAACATTAAATTGCTATGCCTGATATAAATGTTTTCACCATCTAGCCTCTTTGATCTCTTCTGTGAAAATGAAAGAAAAGGGGGAAACAAAACAAAACAAAAAAAAAGCACAAAAAATTAAAATGTTGGTCTGCGGGATCGATAAATCGGCAAATTAAAAAGGTAACTCAAGGTGGGGAGTGCAGTGCTGTGGCAGCGTGGGCTGGGAATTCCCACTGGGAACGGGGGTCTGGCTCATGGAGAATGGGAGATGCAATGAGTCCTTTAAAGAGACAGCTCCCAGGGGCCTTGGCTCTGGCCACAGAGAGACAATTCCTGCTTTTCTGTGGGAGCCTGGCAGTCACCACACCACACTCCTGAGAGGTGCAGGCCACCCGTGGGTGTGAGGCTGCACTGCCTGGGGCACTTCCACAAGGTCCCAAAGTGCACAGCACCTGCACCTTAACCACCTTCCCATCATGGATGTTTCCCTATTACTTAATCAATACCAAAAAAGCTTTTTCCTGATTTTTTTTTTTTTGCATTTCCTGCAATGCAGGCTACAATTAGTTTCTAACTACGTTTGTTACAGAGAAGAAATTTCATGAATCAAACCAAGTGTGTTTCTTTTGAACATTCAACATGCTTAATTTTAGCAATCAGGTTGTCTATGGGACAAAAACGTATTCATTTCCAAATCAAGTATTTGATAGTTTAAAGAAAACCAACACCCCAACCCAAAGCCCACAAAGAAATTGGAGCACTGTCTTTTTAAACAGGTTACAGATGCATGAATGATATGGCAAATTTGGCTGGTGAAAGGGTAAAATGGCTAACCTTCCTCATTCTTATCAGCTCTTCCTCTTTTTCTGCAGGCTGCTGCTGTTGGGCAGTGATAAAAAAAAAAAAAAAAGAGTTGTTGGTTCATTTAACTACGTTGAACCTTGAAAAAAAAATGCTGTGAGCAACCTAAACTGAATTATTAGCACAAACCTGGGGCTGGGCACCATTCGTGGTGGGGACTGTGACCTCAATGTGTGTTTTCCTCACCTACATTTAAGAAATAAATCGGTAAAAACATTTCTTGTTAGTAGATTTGTTTCAAGAAACCATTTAGTTTCCAAACACAGCTGCATCAAGTTGGTTTTGAAGTGCTGGGGGAACATGCAAAAACCAACATGCAGCCCTGGGCAGGGTTAATGACACAGCAGCTCCCCAGCACTCTGTTAGTCAACAGCATGGTAAATAATTCCTCCAGGTCGAGAATTATTTGTATTTGAAACCAGTGCTCTCCAGTGCTTCTGAAGAAGGGCTTCCCACTTGCATCAGCTTGGCCAGGCAATGTTTTCAAATGGCATTTGCAGCTGGATCTCCCAGTGAAAATCCAAACAAAGCAACATGCTCAAATTAACACAGACCTTCCCCAAACCAGAAATTATTGATTATTTCACAGGTATTATGTTGGCAGAGGCAGTAAGAAGTGGCATAGCTACAAAACCAAGCCTAACATCACAAATTAAGTTCTTTCCTGTCCATAAGTGGAGTGTCTTAACCCTCTAAGGGAAGTCTTTTAGGGAAACTGCATTGCCAAGTACTCTGAAGGTAAAAGCACCAGTGGGTGTTAAAAGAAGTGATGCAGCTCCATTGGAGTAAATTTGGCATATTCAAATCCACAATTTCCTCCCACATCTATATTTAAAGGGGGAAAAAATCCAATGTTTAAGCATTTAGGCAAAAAACTGTAATAAGTGAGAGGGGATAAGTAAAATTTCCTCGTTCTCAGAGTAACAGGAGGGAAGGGGAGCAGCTGGGCAGGAACAGCAGGGCAGGAACTCTGTGATCTGATTCCCACCCCAAAGTGCCAGCCTGAAGTTCCCTTCAGCACTTTCATTTAAAAATTACTGTTCACACAGGCCATGGAATTTTTGGAAGCAACTGCCCTTTCTTCACCTCCCTCTCCCAACCTTAATTAATAGGAATCTTCCCTGGAGATGTCCACACAAGAGCCACTGTGTGATATGTTATAGAATATGTGGCTCCAGCAATGCCAAGAACAGCTAAATTTTGGAGTAATGTGAAAGTTGGGTCTCAAGGCAAACAATTCTGCTGCACCACTGCAAGGTTTCAATAAGTCAGTAATATCTGCAGAATATTAAGGACACTGTAATATCAACAATAATTCTGCACATTATTTCAACTTATTAGAACAGAACACACATACCAACCCCAGAAAATACCTCAGACATTTGTAGGAAGATCAAATAACGATTAAAAGTACTGAATTTAAACAATTAACTCCCCAAGGTCTCACCAGTGCCATTTTTAGCTAAAGTTTTAGCCCAGTTTGTAGCTCTCCCAGCAAAAGCCTATCAACACAAAAAACATTCCGGTGCTGGGCTGCAGACCAGATCCATTATCACTGATTTCAGTGGAATTCCCTCCTGCTGTCATACCAGGAATCAGGGGGCACAGCCTGGCCATGGGCGAGCCCTGAGCTCCAGTTCCACCATCACAAGCAGCTCTTGCCATGTTTGTAACCTTCTGTCACCAGGCTGCACTTTGACTACAAGCACCACAGCCCAGCTGCCCTGGAGCTCCTTCTTCCACCTGGAATGTCAGGGCTGGGATTTCCCTGGCACCCAGACCCCTGTGCCTGCTCCCACCTGACACCTGGGAGGGACAAAGCCCTCGTCTCCCAGGACAGAGCTGCTGCTTTGGGGTGACTTCTGGAGCAATGCTCCAGCCCGGCTCTTCCCAAGAGACTCCACTCTGACCTACCCTTGAGGCATCCACAGGCTCCTTGGCTTTCTCCAGTGGAAATTCTTCACGTCTCACATCAGATTTCGCTGTCTCCTTCCCTGCTTTAGACGTGGCCACATCCTTCAGGTCGGGCTTAGCTGGGGCTGGCTCTGCAGGGTGGCTCTGAGCGATGGCTGGGGCTGAGGTGGGCCGGGGACTCCGCTCCGGGGTTATCACGGCCACTGCTGAGGATGGCAGACACACAGGGACAAGGTTCAGAGCAGGCAATTTTTCAAAGCACTAGGCAAAGCCTTTCCAAATTACAGTGCTGTCATAAAAAAAAAAAAAAAAGGGGGGAGAAGGAGGAGGAGGAGAAAAGAAAAGGGAAAAGAAATAAAGATGTTGAGCGAAGCAGCTTGTGCATTTAGTACGGGAGAGTTGAGATTAATTTCCTTATGGTTTAAAATAAAATCAAATAAAACCCCACACCAGATGGTTTACAAAAAGCAAGCTTGCACTCTGCAGAGAAGCCACACCAGAAAGGCAAATCTATTTTTGACACTGTGCCACAGATTTCTGGGTCCTTCACACACAACTGACAAGGACTCCACTCCAATGCAACTAGAAAAGACTCAGCGTGAGGCGTTCTGTACTCGTGGAAGTCTCCTCAACCAGAAACAGATGGCTTCTGGAAGAAAAACACAGGCTTTACCCCCCTCCCCAAAAATACTGAACGAGCATTGTTCTAGAAAACCTCTCAGCAACTTCCCGGTGGGTTTCAAGGCAGGCTGGGGCTGCGTGCCCGAGCTGGGTATCTTCAAGGCAGCACTGTGGGAAGATACCCAGCACCTCCAGGCCAGTGACCGTGCAGGAATGAACAGCATGCTGCCAAAAATCATCTTTTCAGAGGATGACAGTTGTAAATGCAAGCACTAGGTCCACACAAAATCAACTGCCTACTCCTTTCCTTCAATTCCTGGTCTGCCAGGTAGTTGCCTGACCCCAAGGAAAGATTCAAGACAAAGCTGTGTGACAAAGCAAAGCCCAAATTAATTTTCTGTGTGTACTTAGGGATACAAAAAGCTATTTGGTCCTCCATGTTGATTTTTAGGGATGTTTCACTAAAAATATACCCTGTCACATAAAATAACATCTTTGACATGGTCTCACATTCCCAAATTCACAGTTTGCAGCAGGATCATATGGTGGATCCTATCCCGGCCAACAGGAGGTCACTTGTGTCCAGCCAGTCCATCAAAGACACTAGAAACCTTGGTGTTAAAATAAAAAATGTAATTTCAAACAACTCCTTAGTAAGAATTCCTCTTGTACTGAAAAGGTCACAACATCTCATCTGTGTCTTAATAAAACATAGAATAAAGTATCCACGTGGCCGAAAGTGTACAAGGTGGAGGCAAAAATGACCCTGAGTTTCCAGAGATTGGAATTACACTTTCAAAACAAACTCCTGGATACCACATCCTGCTGTGAACAGCCTTAAAACCCTCCCCACCACTGCCAGCTCTGCTCTCTCCCCACTCCTCAGCACAGCAGTTAATTCTGTGACCCAGACCCTGTGCTGTTCTCCTCCAGGGGCAGTCGGTGCTGTGTCCTGGGGTGTTTGCTGTGGTTTGTTTGATGTCCTGGAAGCAGTGACAGCCACTGGGGAGGTTGTACAGAGGTGAGTGAGATGGCAGGGATGAGGAGGATGCTGGCAGTGCAAAGCTGGCATTGAGGTGGTACCTGACTCCTTCGGGAACGCCTCTAGTTCTCTCACCACCAGCATTTTCTCTTCCTCCTCCTCCTCCTCCTCCTCCTCCTCTTCAATTGGGCTTATCTCAATACTGCCAAGATCACGTTTGGCTAAAAAAGTTATGGATGTGTTAAAATGCCACCTTAAAGAGGAAGCAGCAAAGGAAATATTGCCACCAGTAAATCCGCAGGGCCACCTCTCTTGCCGCTCTCCCAGAGCACCAACACACACAGGAAAAATGGTTACAGACACCAGACTTTTCCTGTGACATCCAACAATGAGTTCTGGGCTGCCAGAACTGTATTTTTGTTACATTCTCCTGATTAACCACCTTTGGCTATTTTGAGACATGGTTTAAACACAGTAAAAAGCGCTGCCCCAAAATATGAGCTATAAAACATAGGTTGGAACTGGATGATCTTTAAGGTCCCTTCCAACCCAAACTATTCCAGAATTCTATGACTGATCACCATCACCATGGCCATCACCTCAGCAACAGTCCCTACTCAGAGCAGAAAAGCTAGGATGAGGAAGAGTGCAGGAGGTGGATGAGAAGGGGCAGCTCTGGCAGGAGAGCCCTGGATGGGCTCAGGTCTGACATGGGCTGATGTTCCATCTGCTGCCACACATCCCACGGAACACAGAATCACAGAATCTGCTGAGTTGGAAGAGACCCACAGGGATCATCAAGTCCAATTCCTGGTCCTGCACAGGACATCCCAGCAAGTGCCTGGAAGCATTGTCCAAATGTTCGTGGAGCTCGGGCAGCCTTGGGGCTGTGACCACCCTCCAGCAGTTTTCACACTAACCAAGGAAACAAGTGATGTTCCCAGTTACCTCTCTCTATGCCTTCAATCTCCTCTTCCTGCAACAAATAATCAACTCTACTTTAAATTATGATTAATATGAATCTGTCTGCAGCATCGATGCTGCTCTGACATCGTTCCCCAACTAGGGAAGTAGCAGCTCCCTAGTGAAGAAATTAAGTGGAATATAGGTGACCTCCAGCAGTCCCAGATCTCATAACCTGATTTCCAGGCACTGCACACTCCTACAGGTCAGGGGAACAAACCTCACAAGAAGGGATGGCATGGGAAGAGCATTAAGAGGCCACTGCACACTCATTTCCTCACACAGCCAGGGCGTGGCACCCCTCGCTGCACCCAGAGCACCTGAAAAGCAGCACACGGCAAAGCCAGAGGTGATTTTAGTGCCAACAAACACCACCACAAGCAGTGTAACCTCTGTCCTAGAGCACTGCATCACTTCACCCCAGCAGCAACAGCGCAGGAGCCTCTGCTGCCGAGCACTGCTGCGGCTGTACCTGACCGCGGCTGCACCAGCTCCGCCGACTTTGGCTTCACAACAGGAATCTTAACCACCTCTACCTTCTCCTCCTCCTCTTCCTCCTCTGCAATGGGTTTCATTTCAAAAGTTTCAAGAGTGTGTTTGGCTAGAAAGAGGTTTGCAGGTGTTAATGGGGGTTGGGGACCCGCACGGACACACGACGGTCACCACAGCAAGGAGTGAGGAGATCCTTCTCAGTTATCTGGGAACAGCAAGGAAGTTTGCAGGCAGCTTAACAGTCATTTTTCACCATGGAACTGTGTGCCAGTCTTCCTAGTGCTGTCAGACCCAACAGTGTATTGGATGAGAGGAGAAAAGAACACCAAAATAAGCTTTATGGGCTCCTTGCCCAGGAAGGAGACGTGGGACACACGAACAGCTCTCGAGCGTGGAACTAGGATGGGCTCTGCCTGCAAAGTCTGGAGGGAGGCAGGTGCTGGCTGGCAAAATCCAGGAAAAATACATCCAGATAAAAACCTATCTAAAACCTAGCAGCTTCAATTGAACATGTTTGAGTGATGAACTTCGAGTCTACCCTGGTGTCTGAAATTCCCCACATTCTGCTTTTACAGCACCAGGCATTCCCAACCAGGAGATGCTGATTCGTGAGGATTCAAGGAATGCCCATCGTGGGGATGTTTGCCACACTTCATGAAAACTTGATCTAGGTACTAGAAAAGCAGTAATGCAGTCAAAAGTAAGCTGTAAAAAATTCTGGGTAGGAGGAGGGTACCCAAAGCATTTGCATGTGAATTATCTGCAGCCCTAACACACCACAGGTGGTCACTATCCAAGTGCAAGACTGCAAATATTTCCAACACTGCTGCTGTGATATACTGATGAGTATTCAAATGTGCTGTTGTACCTACACACCTCTTAAGGACATTCATATTTATTAATAGCACCTATCCTAAGAGAAATATAAGCTCCATAGAGTAAAATGCGTAGCATTTATCAAACCCCGTAGGAAACCAAACCCAAAATGGCAAGGCAGTCCTGGGAGGAAGAATTTCAGAAACTTCACAAGAAGTCTCAAGATCAAACTGTAAAGTTTTCAAATCCATATATCCCAAACTACCCAAATTTAACAAGCAAGTTCTCAAGTGCCAGCACATCCTCATCTTTTCCCCACCCCCCCACAAGAATTACAGTCTAATGAGGTGCAAGCTGGAAGTTTAAGGAGTCTCCCAGAGCTGGGCTGTGTCTCCTCTCACTTCAAAACTCTTCTTGCAAAGAAATTAAAAGAGAAAGCCACCAGATTTGGTGAAACTTGGAATTGTCAGGAACAAGCACGTAGAGGACAGGAAAGGCACTGCAGAGAGTTTCAGCCACCACCACAGCTATACCTGGCTTCTCTCGGATCTGATCCGCAGGTTTTGGTTCAGGAACCTCAACCACCACCACCTCCTTCTGCTTCTCTTCCTCTACGGTTCTGAACTCAACCTTTTGAGTCGCACGTTTAGCTGAGGAAATGGGGCACACGTTAACGACTCCGGCACGGCAAAGGCGCAGACGTCAGCGGGGCAGGAGCGTCACATCCCCAGGCTGCTCCATTCCAAGCTCTGACATGCAGGTGTAGCACTGCAGCTGCAATTTCTCTACTCATCTGGGGTCACAACAGCTTGGCCGAGGGGCTGTGCTTGCTGCTGTGCACAGTGCCTGAGGAACCTCGCATGCCCAGACCGCAGGGAAGCTGGAATTTGGCTTTGCTGCCTTACAGAGCTCACACCATCCCTTCCCTCCAGCTCCGAGGCACAAAGCCCAGGCTCGGGATGTCACTGAGCCCAGGAGCAGGGACAGCCTGGCTGCTGCTGGCCATGGGGTGCTGGGCAGCCCTGGTCCCTTCAGGCTGCAGCACAAACTCAGGGCTCAAAGCAACACGGTCCCTGCTCCTTCAGGTGTCTGTGGTGCACAGGGATGCTCCTCTTTCCCTGGACCCTCACAGTGCACAGGGATGCTCCTCTTTCCCCGGACCCTCACAGTGCACAGGGATGCTCCTCTTTCCCTGGACCCTCACAGTGCACAGGGATGCTCCTCTTTCCCTGGACCCTCACAGTGCACAGGGATGTTCCTCTTTCCCTGG
>VZTN01025214.1:290933-334137 GCA_013400515.1 Erpornis zantholeuca
GTGCACAGGGATGCTCCTCTTTCCCTGGACCCTCACAGTGCACAGGGATGTTCCTCTTTCCCTGGACCCTCACAGTGCACAGGGATGCTCCTCTTTCCCTGGGTCCTCACAGTGCACAGGGATGCTCCTCTTTCCCTGGATCCTCACAGTGCACAGGGATGCTCCTCTTTCCCTGGATCTTAATACCCTGTGATACAGATCACGTGGACCAAATGTAGGCACTCCCTTTTCCATGCCTCACCTCCTCTGCTGCTATCCATCTCTTTTAAAAATCCCAGGGATGAGCCCATCTGACTGACACACCTCAACTCCAATCTGAGCATCGCTTTAAGAGACACTAAAAAAGTTGGAATCGTGGCAAAAAAATCTCCCCCTCATGTAAAACTATGGAATTTAAGAAGTTACATTAAACAAAAAAAACCAGAATGGCTCAATCCCCTGATTTTCTAAAGGAAAATGCTTTGAGGTTGAATGAAGAAATATCTTTACAAGCAGAACTTCGCTGTAAGCCTTCAGCACCCACCTACATTCTTTTAATCAGTCAGCTCTGCTGGGACCACCCTTGGTTTGCGTTTTTGTATTGGGTCTGGCTGAGATGGAGGTCATTTACCTCTAACAGCCCTCACAGTGCTGTGATACTGAGATAAGGATAAAACCTGGGAGAGGTAACAGGCAAAAGTACTGAACACGTTAGAATGAAACGATCACGGGGAATTCTTGTTGTAATTGTGGTGAAGGGACAAGGGATGGGTTTGGTGTAAACCCAAACTTTGGGGTTTACACCACTTTTGTTCTGTGTTGTGACGATGCTGTTTTGATTTTTGTAGGGGGAATTTTTGTTTGGGTTGGTTGGTTCTGTTGATGTGAATGAAGGTCGAGTGATGAATCACAATCGTCTGAGTTGGAAGGGACCCACACCGAGTCCAACTCTTAAGTGAAGAGCCTACATGGGGAGCAAACCCATCCCTGAGGTGCTACCAGCACCCTGCTCTAACCAGCTGAGCACCAATTCGGTCTCACTGCATATGAATATGTGAGGGGTGGGAAACAAGGTCTTGTACTGCAGGGGACAAGGTATTGCAGGGACCTGCATTTTTGTACAGCGGGGAATCCAGGTGCTCCTTAAGGAGCATTTCAGCATCCTGGTGATGCCAGGAGGGAGAGGGAAGGCTCAGCAGGGACTCACTCACCTCCATCGAGGCTCCTGGACGCTCTCTTGCTGGCCGTGCGCTCGAACTGGGGCGCGGGGCGGTCGATCAGGGCGCTCGCCTGCCGCGTCTGCGCCTGCGTGCGCCCGCTGTAGCGGAACTTGGAGCCCAGCGCCAGGAACCGGCTCTTGGGGATGGCCTCGGTGGAGGTCAGCCTGGAAGACACACACACACACACACAGAGGTTAGAAATCACAGCTCTGGAGCGCAGAAGAGGAGTTGAAATAGAAATTAAAGGAGTCTCTTGCATCCGCTTGGCCAAGGAAATGCGTGGGCTAATAATGTCTCATGCCCACGCGACCCAAAGATCTCTCTGTCTTAGGGGTCTTAAAAAGCAGAACTTGCTTAAAAATTTACTGCAAAATGAACACCTGCTGTCCCTGCAACCATTTCACTCCGATTTTTCCAAAACCCTATGGAACAATGTGCATTTTCAACAGTTAAATTCAAGCACTAAGTTACCCAAGGTGAGGCTACTGCTCAGGAAACCCACCTGAAGAAGGTGTGATGTTCAACACATACTTTCCACAGCTTCTTTGCTGCCCGGTAACTTGGTAGCTTGAACCCAATTGTACTTTCATACTGTTCTTGCTGTGGAAAATACAAGTTATTTAGATATAGCAGGAAATAAATGTGGCAGGAGCCCAGTCCCCAGCCCACCACCCTGTTCTGCTGTGGCACAAACTGCTGAACTTGCCCCATGATGTGCAGCAGACCTCAGGTCAGAGGAAAGAGAGGGCTTGGGCACTAGCCTGGCATCCCTCAGGATGCCCTGGGGTTTGCAGAGGAGCATGCCATGGGTTTTGCAGCCGGTCAGATCATTTGTCCCTCCCTGTCACACTGCCCAGCTGTGGGCTGGGGTCAAACACTGTGAGGCCAGGTCCTGGCAGTGGAAAGCAGAAGGAAGAAGAGGACGAAAGAGGTGGATCCCCACCACAGCCTCTCTCCCTGATGTAGCCAGGCTGCTCCAGGGATTTCCCCACTCATGAGTGGCAGCAGCAATACATCCATTCCCTGCCTCCTGCACTCAGGTGAAAAGCTGATTCTAATTTTTAGTTATTTTCTTTGAATGAAAGCAAGACAAAGAGCCATTGTCTTGCCCTGTTCCCAAAAAATGAGTTAGTGCTGCCCCAGTTTCAGCAGTCAACTCCCACCAGTTTCCCTGGATGCTGAGAATACCCGGGGATGCCAGGAGGTGGTGCTGGATGTCACACTGTCACCAGCTGGGCTGGGGCTCCAGCTCTGCCCGGGCTCGGCACCAGCCGGGGTCAGACACCGCAATGTCCCACCCGCAATGTCCCACCTGATGTCACACCCCAATGTCACACCCCCCATGTCCCACCTGATGTCACACCCCAATGTCACACCCCCCATGTCCCACCTGATGTCACACCCCAATGTCACACCCCCCATGTCCCACCTGATGTCACACCCCAATGTCACACCCCCCATGTCCCACCTGATGTCACACCCCAATGTCACACCCCCCATGTCCCACCTGATGTCACACCCCAATGTCACACCCCCCATGTCCCACCTGATGTCACACCCCAATGTCACACCCCCCATGTCCCACCTGATGTCACACCCCAATGTCACACCCCCCATGTCCCACCTGATGTCACACCCCAATGTCACACCCCCCATGTCCCACCTGATGTCACACCCCAATGTCACACCCCCCATGTCCCACCTGATGTCACACCCCAATGTCACACCCCCCATGTCCCACCTGATGTCACACCCCAATGTCACACCCCCCATGTCCCACCTGATGTCACACCCCAATGTCACACCCCCCATGTCCCACCTGATGTCACACCCCAATGTCACACCCCCCATGTCCCACCTGATGTCACACCCCAATGTCACACCCCCCATGTCCCACCTGATGTCACACCCCAATGTCACACCCCCAATGTCCCACCTGATGTCACACCCCAATGTCACACCCCCAATGTCCCACCTGATGTCACACCCCAATGTCACACCCCCAATGTCCCACCTGATGTCACACCCCAATGTCACACCCCCAATGTCCCACCTGATGTCACACCCCAATGTCACACCCCCAATGTCCCACCTGATGTCACACCCCAATGTCCCACCCCAGTGTCCCACCTGATGTCACACCCCAATGTCACACCCTCAATGTTCCACCTGATGTCACACCCCAATGTCACACCCTCAATGTTCCACCTGATGTCACACCCCATGTCACCCCCGATGTCACACCCCAATGTCACACCCCATGTCACCCCCATGTCCCAACCCAGTGTCCCGTCCCTGCTCTGTCCCAGGGACACTGAGGACACTGAGGGTGGCAGGAGCCCCCAGCCCCCCCCGTACCTCCCCCGGCCGAATCTTTATGAAGAAGCTGCTGCGTTTGTAGGAAATCTTCAGGACTTTGGGCCACGGGAAGCGGTTGATTCTCAGTTTGTCTTTGTAAACAAGAAGGCCACTGGAACAGACTCCCAGAGTGATATCCACTCCTTCCAAGTCCTGGGAATGCAGATGAGGATTTAAACAGTGTCAGGGTTATGAGTTTCGTGTCAGCAGCTGCCTTCCAAATTATCCCTCTGCTCTTCCCATAAATCCACCTCCCCACCACCCGGACTCCAGCTCCCAGCTCCAAGGCCAGCCTCCCTTTTCTCTCAGGCTTTTCCTGACCACCTCCTCCCTCCTGCTGCTCTCTCCTGTTCTCCTGGTTGCCCAAAGAGCTCATCTAGAGCCCATCCTGCATTTCCTGCAGCACAGAGGCTCACGTGGCAGGGAATATAGATTGTATTCTAAGTCACTCAGAGCAAGGACCTGTCTGTACGAGGAGCTTTGCAAAGTTTCCTGTGACATATAAATAATAAGAAACCAGGAAGAATCACTTCTCTTGCAGGAATGCTTGAGGCATTCCTGTTGTATGTCTGTATTTCCATACTTCCTCTCTTTCCAAAGGAGCTTCCTGAAACAGGTAAACTTGCTCCTGCAAGGGAAGGATAATCAAATTACAAAATCCACAGGTAGGTGCACACACGCTGCCTCTCACCTTGGCTTGGTGAAGGTCAACTCCATACATAGACAGCTTTTTTGCATTCTCAAGAAATTCCAGGTCTGCTTGGGCTGGAGTCATGGATCTGCAGACAAAGAAAGGGCTTGGTATTCTCAAAAATGCTGTTTTTAAGAGGAGACAGATCAGACTTCGTGAAATTCATTAGATTTTCTTTTGCTTTCAAGACAAACAAATTTTTGCCCAGATGATGAATTATTAAATCACTCTGTCTGCCCAAATTTGTGCTTTGAGGCACCCCAGTAACGTGGCTGCACTTTGTTCCTGTGAAGCTGTGCAGGTGCTAGAGAAGGAAGTGAGGAAGAGCAGCGAGGGGACAATACTTGATTCAGCAGAAGAAACCCAAGTGAGCAAAAGGTGACAGGTCCTGTCCCCCTAGACCTGCTGCCTCCAGACCTCCCCAAACCCAGCTATTGTTCTCCAAAGCAAACACAGGGACAGCTGAAAGCACTCAGCACAGATTCCGACCGGGGGAGCAGATGAATGAGGAGTTTTCTGGGAACAGATGGTGCCCTGTCTGCAGGAGGGGCACAACTTAACAAAGACATCCTGATAATGGAGGCCATTATCAACGTTATTGGAGTGCCCCTGTTAATAAGTTCCTGGTGTATGAGGTGCATTAACAGCTCTGCTGGGAGAGGATTCAGCTGCATACATTTCATTTTCTGCCCTCCTTTGATGTCTTCCTTACTGAGCGCTCTCATACATCTTGTGTGTGATGGCAACAGAGGTTTGAGTGGTGGGAGAGGGGCAGAGTAAGGGCAATCCTGTAGGAAGGCCCCAGGAGCAGCCATCATCTTGACATGTGCCTTGTGCTTTGCAAATACAGTAGCAAGAGCTGATTGCTAAAGAGCAATCTCTTCTGCAGAGATTTCCTGAAATGTCCAAAAAACCCATGGGTGATGCACTTGGTGACACAGCTCAGTGATGGGCTTGGCAGTGCTGGGTTAATGGCTGCACTCAATGGTCCTCGAGGTCTTTTACAACCTTAACAATTCCATGATTCTATGATTCCCACTGAAAATCCTCTGAAGTTTAATGTTCTCAGAATATGGACCAGAAATGAAACAGGGATGTGTTGCTTCCTCCTGCACATGCAGACAGATGAAATAAAACTACATCTTATACCTTGAAGTCTCCTTCTAATGAAGCCATGAATAATTCAGCACTGTGATCCACCACTTCTAGCACAGCAAACGGCCTTTGACTCCCAAGTCATGAAGCTTGTCAGAGGCCCAGTACTTAGTTTCCCTCATTTCCTCTCCTCTAAATGGAGGGGAATCAATTTAAAATATTGATTAGCAGGATTGAGTGAGGTGTTAATTGTACCTCTGGTCACAGCCAGAGCCCACATCCACCATTCCCACTGTGCTCCAGTTTTTTGTTCCTATCTGCCTGTGAGAAAATCTTGGTTTTGCTCCATCTTTTCCATTCTAGGAAGATAAGCCCAAAAGAGGGTGAGGAAGAGGTTTAGATACTGTCACCCTTGAATCTGATACCAGGGGGACTCCCAGGAGTTGTTCGACCCTCCCTGAACCAGACACCCCTGCCCAGGTCATGGCTGCACTAGGAAACACTTAACTGCAGGTCTGTAATTCCTGGATCACCTGGAATCCTTCCAGGTTAGAAAATGAATGTTACTCACTAAATGTGGTAGAAGAATGCCCCAAACAGGCTGCAGGCTACAGTGTGTGCTCTGTAGCCTGGAGAGAAACCGTAGTCTCTAGAGAAACTAGATCAAACTGCAATCCAAAATTACACAGATCCCAAAGAAAAATATTTTTAAAAGACAAAGGGCAAGGTTAAAACAAGTAAATTTTGCATTTGCACATGAACTAACCCCAACTCTCATGGCTATTCTGTGGGAAAAACACACTTGTTAATAAATATTTGCAGGATTTCGCATGTGCATTCTAAAAACTTAATTTCTTCTTCATGTATGAAAAAAGAATCCCAGCTTCTAGAAAGATTTTGTCCTAAGTATTAGATCTTTTGTTAAAAGTTGATGTTCATAGAATCATCACAGAATCACAGAATGGTCTGGACTGGAGGAGACCTCAAAGCTCATCTCATTCCACTCCTGCCATGGGCAGGGACACCTTCCACTATCCCAGGTTGCTCCAAGCCCCAGTGTCCAACCTGGCCTTGGACACTTCCAGGGATGGAACATCCACAGATTTTCTGTATCTCACAGAGGTGGGGAAAACACCAGAAAATCCCATTATTTCCCTCATTTCATGTCGCTGTGCACTAACAAGCCCTCCAGCCACCACGCCTCACCTGTATGTTTTATGAAGTTCCACAACCTTTTCTTCAAGCTCTTTTGTCTGGTTTGGGGCCAGTTTGAACTCAGTGATGTAATCTGGACCATGGAGATCAGGATCATAGTCTCCCAACTCTGACTGAACCGTGTAGGAGCCCAGCAGAGCCAAGGTGGCAAAGGAGCAGGGCAGGCGCCCTGTAAGGATGTCCTGTCTGAGCTGCAGACACAGGTAGTACCTGGGGGCACAAATGAAAATACAATCCACCAAGAACAGGGAGAGATTTGTTGAGCATCAGGGTCTCTTTTTTTATGCCACTGATGACAGTGCTCCAGTTTCCAGTTTTTATTTATTCCCAAGGTAAACAGCATGGAGCACTGGGGGATTCAAGGTCACCTCCACTCTCCAAAGGGAGTAAAGGACACTATGACCAGAAAATCTTGGGTTTAGGTAAGAATTTTCTTCTCTATACAAACATGCACATGGCAGGGTTACAAATGGCTCTGCTTTACACATGGATTCCTGTGGACAGCAGGAGCATCCTCACATGCACTAAAAGCAAACCAAACCTCCTCCCAACAGTGAAGGCATCTGATCTCCCTGCTGAAGGAGGGAAAAACACCCAAATATGAAACACTTCTATTCCACATTGAGGAGGATATGGCAGGAGATTCCCACATGACTCACCTGGTGATGTCCTCTGTCAGCTGGGCAGGATCTGGAGGATAAAACTTGACATTGAAGGTAAAATCCCAGGGGCCTCCTGCAATGACAAGGGAGAGCTTGAGAAAAATAAACACACCAGGACAGCTTTGTGATGGTCAGTTGATATAAAAAAAAAAAAAAAGCTGGGAATATCCAATCTGATCTTCAGAATTCAGCAGATGCAACACTGATTTGATACTGCTCACTCTCTCAGCTGGCTGCAGCTTAAGGCCTGTGTCAGTGCAAGATGTGACTTCATTTACAGGAGGTAAGAAAAGCAGGAGAAAAAAAGCAAGGCAGGGAAATTCACCTGGATTAACCACAACTTGTGGCAAAAATTAAATTCAAGGCTAAGAAGCTCAGTGACTGACATGTTTTTTCATTGACTGGAAAGGGATTCATGGAGAGACGTCAGGCACAGGCTGTCAATTAATGAATTGGGATTGGTTTACTGCTCAACCCAATTTTCAAATTTCAAGGAGGGCTGTGCTAAGTCACTCCTCAGCCTAATGCACTGAGATCAGGTGGTCAGACACAAGTTAAACTCAACCCAACACAATCATCAACCTCTGGATGAAGCCAGAAAGCACCAGGATAGGAAGAGCATTTCAAGTCCAGACCTAATTGCTTTAATACAGCTTGCTGCAAACCTTGTATAGCACCATTACAGACATTAACTGAGCCAGAATCCACATAATCACACACAGAACTGGCATTATATGTGGTATGGACAGCCCAGATGACACAGCTGAAAAGGTAACTCTCTCTTCTCCTTAAAAATAATAAAATTTCCAAGTAGAAAATAGCCCTGACTGAGTGATTTTCATAGTTACATCTCCCCCTGCTGTGCCCTTTAACACTAGCTCAAAATAACATTTATTTCACAAAGAGAAGATCTACCCCCGTGCTTAACTCGCTCTGAGGTTTATCCCAACCTCACACAGGGAAAAGGGGGAATGGAGCATTCCTGGATTTACTTCTTATGCAACACCATAACTGGGATTAAACACAAGGCATGTTGTTTTCATCACACAGGGCTCAGAACAAGAGATTCCAAGACGACTTTGAAGGGAGCAGGAGTTACCCAAACCACCACACCCTGGTGTCCAGGCTGTCATATGTACCTGCAAAATACCTTCACTTCCAGTAAAATCAAGTAATTTGCCATTTAATCCATCTCAGGGGGGCACAGCAGGCTGCTGCTCCTTACACCCAAAGATGCATTTCATGGATGGAGCAGCTCCTGCCCTTCACATGTGCCCTGCAAGGGAAGCTGGGAAGACCTGGAGCTCTCCCTACTCCACCAGCCTGCGTTTCCCCCCTAATCTGGACTTAATGACACACTTTGTCCTGGGCCTCCCACCAAAAGCATCCATAGAACACTATTTTCCTTCCCAAAACCAGTATTTTACTTCCAAAGCAGTCAGACATGCTCCCAAGAGAAAACAAAAGCCTCTAAAACATATTTAATTTTGACACTGTCCTCATCTTGAACTAATTCAGTGCCAGCAGACCTCAAAATACAACTTGGGAGAGCATCTAGTATTTGAGGTGCTATTTCTCAAGCCATTTATCATTCCAGTGCCCCTATCTGGACCCCAAAACAGCCTCAGAGTCCATAAAACCTTGTTCCACCATAAAATTCTGCTCAGGGTCTCCCAGCCTCCTTTGGGATTTCAGTGGTTCCCATTTACCTCCATTTTCCTTCCCCCAACAAGGAGCACATCCCCATTTCAGCACTGCATAGACAGTGTGGCTTTGCTTCAGGCAAACACACCCCAAGCTGTTTTACCAAGGAAATGACATTTTTTCCTAAATCTAGAGCATCCCTAAGTCCTTAAGAAGGAGAGAAAGGATGCACAGACTGCTTGAACTTGTGCTGATCCCTGCCAGCCACCCTCACTTGACCTCTCCCCATCCCTGGGCCCCTGGGATGGCTCACTAAAGCCACACTGGGAGAAACCACACCTCCCCACACATGATAAATTCAATCTACTTACCATGAACCTGCTTTTTTATTTCTTTGGCAGGATCCAGCCACGTCTGTAAGAGGATAAAAAACATTCACAGTTTACCAGACATTCTAGAAACACCACAGAAAGCTGCAAATTGCTAAAAATACAGGGAAAAAAAAAAAAAAGACAATATTTGACACAAAGGCAGCCATGGAAACTGGAGAGATGGTACATTTTTCACTACTTTTACTCCAGGCTGTGGTCTCAGTGGGTGTATTTCCAACCATTCACCTACTAGGGACTCGTAAGGAAACAGGAGGAACAAGAGGGGGGAAATAAAAGCAAAATATTAAGGCTGCAAGAACAGAGCAGCAGGTACAGCCACAGCCACATCCAGACACCAGGGGCACCTGTATGACACCTTTTTTTTCTCCAGAACCTTTAAAAATAGGTAAATAGGACGGATACATTCATTTTAAGCACCCTGTCTCCTTCCTTACCCTATTCAGACCAAAGATCACCAAGACTTTCTATTATTAGCTATAGTTTTCAATGACCTAATTGCTGAAATACAAGAAAAACATCCATGTTTTTGTTCCTGTTTTCCAGTTTTTTACTCCATCCTGAGTAAGGCTGGAATTTTTTACAGGAGTGTGACATAAACTTCATTTCTTTTAACCATGACTCAAGTTTCTAGTAATTATCCCTGCTACAAATTTAGAAATGTATCCTTTTCCCCCCTCCTCTGTAATTTGGGGTTTTGTGGGATGGTGGTGCAATACAAGCCTCAAAACACAACACAATCCTGCATTTTCCATGGTCTGAGCCTGTCCCTTTGCAGGGCTCAGGGCTGCAGGCTGCTGGGCTAGCAGCCCTCCTGGAGAGGCTACATGTAACCACCTCTCCATTTTCACTGGCTCTGAGCAGGATTTGGATGCCCAGGTCTCCTGAGGTGAAGGAATTAACTCATTGAATCCCCCAAGCTAATCTCTCCTGGCCAGAAGGACACGTAACTTCATGGCAGGGAGACAGCAATACTTACATTTAATCTCCTCTTTCTATATGCCTGCTGCTCTAGCATATAAAAGTGGGGACACAAAATCCATCTGAAAGGAAGACTTGCTGCCTTTTTTAGGGCCACAGTTTGGAGCAGAGCATCTCCAGGGCTGGGCTGGTGCCACAACTGCTGTGACTGGGGGGAGCCCAGGGTGCAGTCATGCATCCTCCCCGCCTGATCCCAGACAATGATGGGAACAGCAATTAACACACTTTTATCCCTCTGGGTCATGAATCAGTGGGAAACAATCCTCCCTTTCAGGGCAATGAGTTCCTTGCTGCTCCATGGTGACCAGCTGCCCCAGCCACTGTCACAGCCTCCTAATCCCTGTCACCCTCTGCTGTGTCCCATGTGGATCATCACTGGTCCTCAGAAGGTTTCTTCCCTGAATACCACGGTGGAAAATGTCACATACAACCCTTCCCTGTCCAGGAATACACACATGCACCTCCACCTGCTCCACACAGCTCAGGTGAGGTGCCAGAGCTCATCCCTGGATCCTACAAACACCGTTTTACCTGGGAATCAGTAACTCTGAGGAGGTCTTGTTTGAGGTTAGAGCAGGAGAAAGATGGAGCTTCAGATTTCAAAGTTCAATTAAACATAACCAGACAGATTTAAAAAAAAAAAAAAAAAAAGGTGTTTTCAGCCATCAGAGCAAACCAAACCAGTTTGCTCCACACGGGAGCTGAACAATCTATGGCCAGCAGCCTCATCTTCCCCAGCTTCCAGCTCTGGGACACAGATCTGACAAACCAATCTGTTTTCAGTCCCTATGGTTAAAAAGCTGCACAACCTCTCAGCCCTGGCTGGCCTGGAGGGAGGAGGTACACGCTTCTGCTTCCAGAAGAATCAATGCCAAAAGCCTGGAAATGAGAAGAGCAAGGCCAAGGGTCTGGGAGACCAGGGAATCCTTCAGGAAAAGCCCTCTAAGACCATCAAGCCCAATCACTGCTCTAGCACTGCCAGGGCTGCCCCTAAGCCGTGGCTGCAGGTGCCACATCTGTGTGCTTTTGATCACTTCCAGGGGCAGTGAGTGCACCCCTTCCTCGGGCAGCCTGTGCCAAGGGCCTGGCAACCCTTTCCAGGAAGGAATTTTTCCTAACATCCAAATGCAGCAGTGAGCTACCCACAGCACAGGCAGAAGCAGCTGAGCTCCAGCTAAACTCGTTTTGCTCGGAATTGGATCTAAAAGTACACCTACCTCTCCTCCCTCTGCAAGAACAAACTCTGAGGGTAAAAAATATCCATGTTATATACATGGAAACACATTTCACATCCAAGAAAACTGGAAGACACCAGAGACTGTAAAAAAAACCCAAGTGGGAGTTCTGCCTACCTCAAACAGTGTTATTTTTGGTTATTTTGCCTGTGTATAAAACACTATAAAGTATTTAATGACAAACATCTGTCAGTCAGCAACCTGACCACAGGGTGTTGCCTTTCCCTGGGCTTAAAATTAAAAGCAAACCAGGGTTTATGGGGAAAAGGGGTTTGTACCTCAGTGTTTATTTCAGGATCCTGGGGTGCAGCACTTGGCCCAGGTGGAATGCCCTGAAAATGCATGCACACCTCACACCCAAATACACACAATTCTAGGCCTTGCAAAATTCACATATTGATCAGAGATCCCCCAGGGAGAGGCTGGAGTGAAGCCCTCGTTGTGAGGAACCTTCCCCCTGGCTGGGCCTGGCTGAGGTTCCCAAATGTGTTCTGGAGAGGCCCTTGGTGTCTGGGGCTCCCAGGATGTTTGCTCTCCTGGTTTAACGGTGCCGTGGGGCTGAGCTGAGTTCTCAGCCTTGGGGAGTGACAAGTGTGGGGCTAAAAGCACTGAGAGTACATCAAACTATAAAAGGGTGTGTGAGAGGGGTGTAAAAGGAAAAGCAAAAAATCATTGTGGCATCAAGGGGACTGCTGCAGGTGAACCACAGGAAGAGTCAGAATATGGACCAACATAACTGGTCTAAAGGACATAGAACTGGGCCCTTCATTCCAATTATCTCACTTTTGGCTTTATGAAACAGACCTTGAGTAATTGCTGAGTTAAAGGGTAACCAAGATTTTAAAAGATTAGACACTGGTTGAGTTAAATCAAACAAAGACCTTAAATCAAAACCATGAGTAGGAGTTTTGGTATAGAGTCACATCTGTTCTTCTGCAGGGCAAAGGCTCAACTCCAAAGGCTCTGGATGGCTCCAACCAAACCTTCCCAACACTGACACCAGTGCCAGGGCAGCCTGACTCCTTCAGCTGCAGCTTTGTAACTTAGTGACATCATTTTGCAGTAAGCTAATATCATGACTTCTCCAGGTGAAGACCCAAGTTCACTAGGATTCACTGTATGATTCACAGGTTTTTGACTAAAATCCACGCTCCTGTAGTCATTTATTCACCATGTGTTCCTGTGTGATGACCCATAATCCAAACTTAGAGGACACCAAAAGGAGTTTGAAGAGGAGCTTATGCCCCACATCCTGCCCTGGGGAGATGATGCAGAAAGAGCTGAACCCCCTCAGGGCCAGCAGCTGCTTACCCTGGAGGTTGGTGTGTCCCATATGGCCAAACCAAAGTAGTCTTCTTCCAGCAGATTGAGGTGGTCACAGACTTTTTTAAGTAGATCCTGTCCCTTGGCATGTTTCTGCAAATAGACAAAGAAATCGTGAAGGATGGAGTTGGGTTTTGCCTGTCTTTGTTCACAGGAGAGAGGAGGAAGGGAATGGGTTCAAACCACACTGTGCACTATCAGTAAGGGGACAAAAGGTCCTGAGTAGCTCCAAATCATATCTCCTGTCTGCTTCAGAGCAAGGACTCCTTACAGGAAAGGGCATCAGACATAATAACTTCATGGAGAGGCAACAGGAACCACAGTGGGTCTCTCTCTTCCCACCAGCTCCAAACCCCCAAAGCTGGACTTCCCAACACAGCTCAGCAGACACCAAGGATCTGTACAGGTCTTCCCTCCCGAGGTACATCTGCTGTCTGGTGTCTCCCAGGTCCAGGCTGCCACACAATCGGGTGTGGATCAGGAGATGAAACTGCTGCTACAACCTCTTCATTTCAGGGACAACCTGACTTTTCTCAGGTCCAGAAAAAAGACAGCAGCACATAACCAAAGCCCATGATTTCCCTGGCCCTTCCACCACCCTGATCTGTTGATGAAAACCAGCTTTTCCCATCTGCCTCATGCACCCAAAGCTGCTCAGCACACAGCTTCCTGCCTCTGGAAATACACTGTGAGCATTCCTATTTCCTCTTATTCTTTCCCCCAAATCCTGTAGAAGTGAACTGGCCCGAGGAACAGATACCCTTTTAGTCCAAAAGCATGAAGGAAAACATCCCTGAGGCATAAAACTATGGCAACCAGAAGCAGCTCATTCCATTGGAGGCTTTGCTAGAAGAAAGTGCAGCTCCAGTGACGCAAAATCGGCTTCACTAATGCCCACAGCTCTCCTGTCAGTCATCTCTGCATGGCAACTGCTCCAAGACCCCTGCCTTGTTTTATTCCTTGGCTTTATTCCAGCCTTTCAGCTGTCAGGTCCTTTGTGCACACATTGTGACTCTATAGGTATCATAATGTATGTGTTAGCCTGGGTATTCCTCAAGGAATTGGCACTGAGACAGGAATGAAAAGGCTTCCAGGGCTGTCGGTTGGAAAGGATGCCTGAAAGCACTAATTCTCCTTGGATAAAGGCATTTGTGCTGCTCTCTGCCTACACCTTTGCAATTCCTTCCCAGTTAAATCTTAATAAACTCTCAAAACGCCAGAGCAGGATTACACTGCTGCTAAAGCCAAGGGTGCTTCTCAAGTGAAGAGGATCCCACTGGCACCGTGCTCCCCCCTAATCCTCTGCAGTGCCCACCACGACCCTCTGGACATACAGAGAGACATTTCTCACATCCTGCTCAAGTCAGGAGCCCTCACTCTCCCACGGCTCTCCCTCCAACAGTGCCCATGCTGGCATCCAAAGGCATTGCTGAGCAAAGTCAGGCACAAAGCCATGGCAAGCTGTCATGGGACTGGGGAAGGGGGTCCTGGGGGCTGCACACAGGACCCCTGGCTGAGGGAAGGTGATGGGGCAGTGATGCTCTGAGCTGATCCCAGGCGGGACCAGCAGTGCCATCGTTACACAAACACTCAGCTCTGACCTACTTGCCCAGGATCACCCGAGGTGATGGCTCCCACCAGGAGCCCTGCACCCAGGTACCCTCTCCCAGCCCATTTACCAGCAGCACTGAGGGAACACAAGCTGGTGGAGTATGCTCCAATGGTAAATACCAGATTATTAATATTCCAGACAAGCACTTCCATACTAAAATAGGGATTTCTGCTCGCTTTTTATTGCCCTGACAGCACTACAGCCCTGTGAGAGAATGCACAAAATAAAGCAGAAAAAAAGCTCTCAGATGAAGGGGGCTGCAGTGCTGTAAGTCAACATAATAATTTTAAATTGTTTACTGGAAATATATTCAACTGCTGGCTAAACACGGTGTGTTTTTCTTTACATCCAAGCACCAGGAGCTAAGTTAACCAGCAGCCTGAGCAGTGAAGGTACCTTGGGGGACTAGAAAAGCACAAATCAATTTCATTCAACACATTTTATTCAAAGCCAAGGAGGCAAAAGTTATTTAGACAATTGCAACCTACTCCAAAACCTAAACTCTAGCCTGGGATACACATGAGAGAGATGGCAAACAGCAAATAATATAAAGTTTGGGTCTGTTTTTTTTTAAACTTCCCCCCCACCTCTACAAAGCAAGACACCCTGGAATTGTAGAACAATAAAAAATAAAGATTCCTAGTACCCAGAGGTTTTTAGAACACACTAAATAAGTTGTTATAGCTTACAGCAGGCTTGTTCTGCAGTAAAAGCTGTCATGTAATTCCCTGGCAGCACATTAGGCCCCTATTAAATCGTGTTTGTGGTGATTTTTCAAGAGAAGCAGAAGGGAGAAGGAAGAGAGAAGAAGCAGAACCAAACCCCCAAAGTACTTACATCCACAGAACACTCAAAAATGGTGTCATCCAGCAAAACAACTTTGCAGTACATGTTTCTGTGTCTTTTCACTGCTTTTTGGGCAGCTTTCAAATCCTTGTCTGCTTTGGTCTCTGGAGACTCTGGCTTCGGTTCTGGCTTGGCACCCTCTGCCTTTGCTTCCCCTTCTTCCCTGTCCTCGAGGTCTCTTCCCTCTGGCTCCTGGTCGTCCCTTCTCTCCTCCTGAGCAGGCTGAAACCCCCAATTCAGAGGTGTCAGACAAACGAACAAACAAACAAACAAACAAAGCATCACATGGAACAAGCACTGCAGGGCTGGGATCCCATCCAGAATTCATTATCCCACTCTAACCTGTAACCCAGGACCTGGGGCAGCAGCTGGGGTGACCAAGAGAATGGCATTAATTTTTAAAGCTCTTCCAAGTCATTTTCAAGTTTTCATTTAATAAAGGATGTAATAAAAAAGAAGTAAGGGTTGATTAGAGAAATCAGGGCAGATTACATCATGCATTCATGGTGTTAATGGCAGAACCTTCTGGATAAGGAAGGTTTTTTCCCTCCCAAGCAGGATCCCCAGTGCTCCCACTCTGGCACAGCTGTTGTTCCAGTGCACTTGCCCTTGGCAAATGGGAATTGTTTTAAACTGAAAGAGGCTAGATGGGATATTGGGAAGAAAATCTTCCCTGGGAGGGAGGTGGGGCCCTGGCACAGGGTGCCCAGAGCAGCTGTGGCTGCCCCTGGATCCCTGGCAGTGCCCAAGGCCAGGCTGGACATTGGGGCTGGGAGCAGCCTGGGACAGTGGGAGGGGTCCCTGCCATGGCAGGGGTGGGATGAAATGGGCTTAAAGGTCCCTTCCAACTCAAACCATTGTGGGATTTTATGGCAGCAGTGGCACTAAAAGGAGGCTCAGGGCTGAGGTTTCGTGGCCATCGGAGCTGACCGAGCAGCTCTCTGCCACCAAAAAAGGGGAGGCAGCTCCACATCACCATCCCTTTGCCTACAGAAGCACTTTGTGAGCCAGTTTAATCCACTCAAATAGCAAAGGAGATGCAGTTTGGGGACAGGAGGAGGAAGGAAGCTGGGTTTTTTTTTTCCTCTGCCACTTCAGCAGGTTAAACGAGTTCATGGCAGGCTCTGACGACGCTGGAAGGGGCTGGATGCGGCAGGAGCACAGAGCTGCAGCGGAGGAAGAGCAAAACCTTGTCTGTTCAGCCCATCACATCTCATGAAATCACACCCAGGCACAAGTGCACAGAGGTATTTAAAAACTAAATAATGTCCACAAGCTGCTGACTTCTGTTCCAGCAGAACTGGGACAATCGGGAGCAGGGAATCAGTCAAAGCTCCTAATGCCCATCGGTCAGCATTTATCAAACTGCAGCACCTCGCAAATGCTTTCACAGCAGAAATATCTGCCGAGTGTCACAGTTCAGAAAGCCACTGACAGTGATCTAAAATAAGAACTGAAAAAAAAAAAAAAAAAAAAAAAAAAAAAAAAAAAAAAAAAAAAAAAAGAGGCACAAATGCTTCATCTAAAATGAACAGGCCATGAAGGAAGGCTGGGGTGCAAACTCACATGGGCTCGGGAGCAGCAAATCAGAAATAAACAGAGAAAGAAATCATGCATTAAAAAACCCAGAATGGCCTGGGTTGGAATGGATCTTGAAGCCTCCTCTCACTTTCCACTAGACCATGTGGCTCCAACCTGGTCTTATACACTTGCAAAAATGATCTCCTCTTGAAGATACAATTTCTGGGTTGAACTTGCATGGAAATCTCCACCTCTTCCCCATCCTGCTAATCCCAACCCTCGGAGGTACAAAACATGAGCAGAGATCTCAATGGTCTTCACAGGGTCAGAAATTTGGGAAAAAGAAAGGAAAACCTGTTACCTTCTCTACAAATTTGTAATTTTAAGGAGGTGGATTTACAATTATTGCCTACTGCCAATGCTTGAATTTGTAAAGTAATGCTCCAAAACTGAGCATTTGTGGGTATCTGGAGCCACTCTGAACTTAAGGCAGTGCCTAAGAAATCCAGATTTCACCCTGTCTGGCTCCAGCAATACACACAGATTGGTTGGGTTGTAAGAAATTCCTAGCTCAGGAGAAGGAATACCCATCTTTTTCCACTCCAGGCTCAAGTAACAGCAGAGCTGTTATTCCCCAAGGAGGAAGAGAGGGCACCCAGCACCCCCAAATCAATAACCAGCCATAGCTCAGTGAATGTTCCCCGGGGGTGACTCTGCCTTAATTTCTGCTTTAAATTTTTGAACTTGAAATTTTGCATCAAAAATGACCCTGGCTGGAAAGAGCAGACACCAGACAGCTCCCAGGAGCTGGGCTCAGCCCACATGCCATGCAGAAATCCCTGTCTACATGATGCATAAGCAGAAAATATTTATATTTGGCAGGCTCAGCACTAGCCCAGACCCAGCAGATCACCAAGTCCTAAAAGGCTGCGCTTACACTCCTTGAAGTTGAAGAAACCCTTTCCCAAATCCATGTACTCTTGCAATCTCCACCTTGGGCCCCGACCTGCCTTGATCCTGCTCACACCAAGGACATCCTGACAATCAACCCTGGTTTTGAACCCAGTGAATGTGAACCCTCTGTGTTCTGGTGTGACATCCCAAACCTCAGCAGAGCAATCCTTCAGCACAGGGAATTTTAAATTATGCTGTGGAGTGTGATCCCAATTCCCAGAACAGGTACTCTGCAGGGATGTGAGTGTGGGAAGTACACAATGAAACACTGGGAGCTGACAAGAGCCTTTTTGGCATCTCATGACCTTTTCTGGTCAAGATCACCAGCCTGGGATATTAAGTTTTTATAGTTTTGGCTATAAATACACATTTCAGAGCAGCAGGGAGCACGTACCATGGAATGGGGTGTTTTACCTGCGTTTCTGCACTGCTCAAGGAATGGAGATCCAACGATGGGTCAGTCTTGAGCTCAGGCTCAGGAGCTGCAATTGGGGCTTTCACCAGGATGTCTTCATCAGGGCTGGCTCCTAATCCCGTGTCTCTCTGATCACCTCCCCCCTCTTTAGGAGCATCAGTGTCTCTGTCCTCTTCAGACACCTGAGACTTGGGCCTCCTGAGG
The DNA here is from genome assembly GCA_013400515.1 of Erpornis zantholeuca. Classification (NCBI taxonomy): domain Eukaryota; kingdom Metazoa; phylum Chordata; class Aves; order Passeriformes; family Timaliidae; genus Erpornis; species Erpornis zantholeuca. The sequence goes on from VZTN01025214.1 coordinate 309,278, forward strand.
AAGGAGGAGAAGAGGCGGGAGAGACCCCGGCCCTCGGAGGTGCGACGTTCTTTCTTGCTCTGCTCCTCGTGCGTGGGGGTGTCCCCGTTGGAGGCCTTCTGCCTCTGGGGCTGCTTCTCTGGGGTTGGCTGAGCCCCTTCCTCCAGGGAAGCCTCTTGCTTCTGTGTTTCAGCAGCTCCTTCCTCCTCCTTGGCTTGCCGCTGCTCTGAGCTGTCAGCGTCGGCTGCTGGGCTCTTTTCTGTTGTCATGATGGTGCTGTTTGAGAGGAGCAAAAGGGCTCAGTCAAGAGGTTTCCAACACCCATGTCTGAGCTATTCAAACCAAGCACAAGCACAGACACGCCATGTTCACCAGTCACACCACCCTGTCACAGAACCAGAGGGGAGGGGACCCACAGGGGCCACCCAGCCCAGCTCTGAAGTGAGTGGCCTGTAGGGGAATGAAACGTTGGCTGACTCCAGCCTACACAGTCAGCAAGAGCAAAGTCATTCCTTTTGCTACAGTTTGCTTTGCAGATAAGGTCCTGTCCAACCTAAACCATTCCAGGGTTCTATGGTCTGAACACACCAAACCACACTGCTGGGGACAGGACCCATCAGTGTCGAGCAACGACATTGTTCTGCACAAGACAAATCCAGCAGAGCCGAGCAGGCTTTGGGATTCATAGGGTATTTGCACTGCACACTGGAAAAATATCAAATGAAAAGGTTTCCAAACAACATCCATAATGGAGAGCAGATTTCCTCAGAGCTTGTGCTATTAAGCTGATGCAATGTTTATTTCAACTTTAGCCTGGGTTGTTGACACAAAAAGATGGAAATCACATGAGAAGAATATCTATTTAAGGTATAAAGAGGACCCAAAATAATCATGCTTTAGAGGGGATAGAACTAATCTTTGCACACCGCATCACATGTATCTGCAGCAATAAATTGCCACTGCTTACACTGAGCAAATAGCATATAATCCAATATGCCTCAATCCTCCAGCCCGAGCCTTGGTGTATAAACATTTGCTCAAAATACACACTTAAAATTAAGAAACATTCCAAGATGTCATCCTCCTACGTATTATTGCATTCACCAACTTTAATTTAACTCATCCTGACTGCTAAAAGAACCAGAGTGCTTGGAGGAGAAAAGCCCTCCCAGCTCTCCAAAGGACTTTCCCTTTGCATTCAATGCAAACATTTAATATTATTTCTAATGCTGCAGTTAAACCAGCACAGCATCACAGACCTTCCCTGAATTTGTTTCTGCAGCAACGCAAATTTCCTGAGGTTACAAGGTTTGGTTTGGGGTTTTGGTTGTTTTTTGCCCTTGGACTCAGCCCCACCAGCCAGCCTTGGGGACGAGCTGCAGAAGCAGAAGACAGAATTCAGTCCACTCACCATCTCCCCTCGGTCAGCTCTGGGTACTTCCAAACCCAGGGGAGGGGCAGAGGCCACTGAAACGGCTGCTTCCCACCTGCACTGAGGAAACAGGCACCCAAGGAGAGAACCTGCATCATGGGCACCCGATGGACCAGGGATGCTACAAGGCAAAGACAGTGCCCAAACCCAGATGTGCCCAGATGTGTCTCTGATGGCAGCATATGTGTGACTTGTCCTTGCCACAGACGCTGCTGGCCCCGTTAGGCTCCTACTGCAGAGAAGTCCAGCCACCACACAGCCAATTTCTGCTCTCATCAGCTCTCCAGGAACTCCTGGAGATGCCACGAGGCAGTGGAGAGGGCAAGGACTCTGTTCAGCCAAACACCTGTCATCCCAAACCCATTATGCCAATGCCCAGGGCAAAGCTCCCAGTGCCCCAGCATGCACGGAACGGAAGGGATGCTCTGCAAGCCTGTCCCACCACAATCACGCACCGACAGCCAGCTCCCTCTGGCACCAGCTGTTGGAGCAGCCTGCTTTGTAGTTGCTTCCCACTGTGTTTGTTTTGAATAAATACATTTGTAGGAATCGTTATCAAAACACACAACATTGGACGCATCGCTCTTCAAACCAAAAAGGCAGAACCAAGGCTTCGGAGATGACGTCAGCAGGGAGGGCACAGCAGAGGAGCAGCTTTTATCAGCCGCAGGAAGCCCCAGGGACAGTCCACAAAGGAACATTTCCTCCAGATGTACTTTTCTCTCTTTAAACACCAACGATTTGGAGCGAGATTTGTTGACTTGTTTACATTTCAAAGCCGCAGTCACGGACCTTTCCCGGCGCGGGAAGGTGAGTCTGGCTGGCGATGAGCAAACACCTCCTTGTCTTTCCTCCACCCCCCAAGAACCACACTGCAGCTCAGCCAGATCCCCTCAGCAGCGCTGGGGATGCAGAGATGGGCACGTAGGAGCCCTTCCTTTCCCAATAAACATTTCATAGCTGCCAGCACCAATAACTCACTGGGTACAGCAAACATCTTGCTGCGAGACCCAAGTGCGCTGCTCCAGTGCAGGGCTCCCAGGCAGAGCTTCCCTCCCTTGGAAGTTTTATGCCCAGAAATGGTTTCCCCTACATTTGTCAGCAAAAGCAAGGAGATTTGTAAGTAACATAACTGAGAGGTTGCCCATGGCAAGGGGGTGTAGCAAGATGGTCTTTAAACCTTCCAACCCAAGCCCAAGTCTGTGATTCTGTGATTATACAAGGAAGAAAAGGACCTTTCCTGCAAGGAGGTGGGTGCCAAGTGGTGTTTTGTTCCCAACCCAGCCCACAGCAGAGCAGACACAAAGAGCAAGGTTCCTGCTCCACTGCTCTTCAACTGACATCCCTTGGAGAAAGCACTGCCCACAGCCAAACCACAAGCAGGTTTTTATTTAAATTAAATCTTTCTTCCCTTGCTATTCCACAAGGCAATTCTGCTGGGCTGGTGAGTGCCTCAGGAGCTCCCTGGATGCTGGAGGAAGATGTTCTGCTATTGTAGGAGCACACAAGCAGTGCTGCTCACCTCCTGCTCTGGGCTGCCACATTGTAAATACTTCATTTGAGGGGGGCTTTCTTTGGTAGAGGCTGAAGGTTTGATGTCAGACAGCCTGAAAAAGGCATGCTCTTCACAAGTCTGGAGTGGAGAAGGTGTTAAACACCATGGAAATAAGCAAGCCACAACAAAACTCAGATATGATCTCAGAGAGAGTAACAATCTCATCAGAAAAGAGTAAAAATATGTATATATATCTAAGCATTTTTAAGCTGAAGAACATCCTCCAGATAAGAAGGCTTTGGCAACAGGAAGCAACCTGAAGAGAAGGGAGTTAAAAATTTCCAGAGCAGAAAACAGGCTTTGCCCTGCTGAAGACACCTGCACCATGGGCTGACCTCCCACTGGGAGCATCCCCCTCCATCTGAACCTGGGGGAGGACCTGGACCTCCTCAGGAATGTCAGTGCTTTGATGATGAAGGGAGAGCTCCATAGATCTTCTCTCAAAAGGCATCAGCAAATGTGAACACCAAATGTCAAAGCAAACCAGTGCAGGGGCACCTCCTGAACCTGCAAAGACCCTCCAGCCTCCCAAAACCTGACCCCCCCAACTTCAGTGCTTATCCTTCTTTCTGGCCAAGGGCACAGCTGTAGGGAACACACAACATCTCTGTGGGCTTGGTGTCATTCATACATACTCATCCCTCTTTCCTGCATCCTTGGAACAAAACATACTTAAAAGGAGTGCAAGTGCTCATTGCTCACTCTGCTCCCAACATATATGGTTCAATCATAAGATCATGGAATGCTTTGGGTTGAAGGGACCTTAAACTCATCTCATTCCAATGCCTTGGCATTGTCAGGGACCCCTTCCACTAGCCCGGGTTGCTCCAAGCCCCATCCACCCTGCACTAATTATCTGGTGAGCAGACGATGGCTAAATTCAGTTTCACCTCCACACAGCTCCACAGGTTCTGCTCTTGCAGACACCAAAGGACAATCCCAATCCAAGCCAAACCATCCCCATGCTCCAGCCTGCACAGAAACACAGAGGTTTATCTGAAAGATTTTAGAGCAGGTCAACACATTGCAGCAGCTCCCTGTTGAGAAAGCCTCCAACCCTCAAGAGAAAGCCAAATCCCTTCCTCATGGTGCCTGGGCTCTGCAAGGTTCTCATGGCACCTGAGCTCCCTGGAAATGACATTTGGGCTGTTCATGACAAGGAACAGAGGCTCAAAGAAACAAGAATGTTTAGATATGTGTCTCTCACCCTCTCCTACCTGTCAGCCTACTTCAGTCTCTCTTATTTAGGCACGCAGTAAGTCTAGTGATAATAAATTGAACCTATGCTGAAGGAATGAAGGGTTAATTAGAAATCAGGAATAAATTCCTGCCTGTGAGGGTGGGGAGGCCCTGGCACAGGGTGCTCAGAGAAGCTGTGGCTGCCCCTGGATCCCTGGCAGTGCCCAAGGCCAGGCTGGACATTGGGGCTGGGAGCAGCCTGGGACAGTGGGAGGGGTCCCTGCCATGGCAGGGGTGAGATGACATGAGCTTTAAGGTTCCTTCCAACTCATACCAGTCTGTCATTCTGTAAAAAATCTAATTTATCCTAATTTCCAAGTCTGGAAAAATTATTTATGGCTCATGTCATAACTTATTTCCCAGTGGCTTAGTCTTTCAGAGAGAGAAGAAAAAGGACTGTCCATGGGGAAGGTTCAGTTCTTGGAAACACAAACTGCCTCGCAGAGATGCCCAACACCAGATAACGAGTGGGACAAACTGTCTTGACCTTCCTATGCAAAAATGTGTGGCTTCACTGAATGCTGCTGCTCCGGCAAGAGCTGGAGGTAATGATAAGACAGAAATTTCTGCTAAAAATAGGCAAAAATCAAATAGTTTCAGCAACAGCGTGGTGGTTTTTTTTTTAAATGCGTTCCTTCCCATTTCATAATGTGTGTGAAAAGCACATAATTCACCAGGGAAACTACACAGAATGCTGCTCAAAATAGATAGCACAGCCTGAAAATTCAGTTTTGTCAAGACCTGGTGCACGTGCAACAAACCTGTGGGTGGGAGAGGAGGAAACTGCAGCTGCCACCAGCACGACTCACTCCACGTGTGTGTTACGTGTCCTACACGTGATTTTTACTACAGTAAAGAAAACATTGGACAGAGCTTGGAGCAAGCTCATCTAGTGGAAGGTGTCCCTGGCCATGGCAGGGGGGTGGAATGTGATGGACTTTAAGGTCTCTGCCAACCCAAACCAGTCTGGGATTCTATGACCACAGCAGAGAGCTGTTTGCTTGGGGGTTTCAAACAAAGTGAGATATTCAAATGCAATAAAATAAGCCTCTCAACAGAAAGTCAAATAACTTTAAAATATTTTAAAGACTCAGAACCTTTCAGAATTTATTTAATGCATTTTATTAGAGGAATAATTAGTGCTGACATTTTATAACCCCTCTTAGAATTAATGTATCTCATCTTTCTGCGGTGGTACTTTGGATCCTGAACAAAAAGGATGCTGCCACTCAGCCTGACCCAGAGGGTAACAGGAGACTCCAGGAGCCTCATTGATCAGGGGAATGAACATGGGAAAAATAAACCACCCAACACAACACAGATGGTACATTACAACTGCCCGGATTTAATTCTCACCAGACCAGCCCTGGTAATCTACTGCATGTCGGCAGCACCGTGCCCCTCTCCCATCTCCTGTTATCGTACAGCTTTCCTATTTAAATGAGGGCAAAAATAGTAGCTCACCATCTGCTGAAAGCAAATCATTTATGTCAAATTGAAGACTGGGTTTATAAAATGACCTGACTAAATGGAGCAGTAAGTGCATTACAACCAAAGGGAGCTGAGAGCTCCTCCTCCGTATCCTCAAAAATCCTCCTGGATGCTACAGAATTCCTTACATGGAAATTCACGGGCTTTGCTCATTGGTGAAGTGCTGAAATTGAAATGAAAACATGTACTTGTCACTGGGGCCTTGTCTACAGCAATGGGTTTGGAAAGGCTGCCTGTGTGGGACCTCTTTGGTAAATTCACTTGAACTCGGAGCAGCTGGACCCAGAATAGACACGGAGAAGGCACATGCACCAGGCTGCCAGCAAAATCAAGCTGCTCATAGACTATCCCTGCTCCCATTGCAATGCAGTAGTTGGCTGAAAAGACTAAGAAAAGCAGCAGTTTAATACAAGTGTTGTTTCCTGTTCAGTAGCGAGCACTAACTCTTGGGGCTCCCTTCCCCTCTGCAGCAGAAACAACAGGGCTTGGTCTCAAGCACACAGTGCCTGACGGGGCTGCTTCTGCAGAAACAAGTCTCCAAACCCGCCTGGAGGACACAGGGGCTCAGCCTGGCAGGCAGAAGTGGCTCCAAAACCCTCCTTTCCTGAAGGAGCCGCTATCTGCCCAACCCGGCAGAGGGAGGGAGGGAGGGATCCATCCAAGCCCATCCCCACCCTAGGAGCAGCTCAGCCCCTGCGTGGTGCAGATAACATCCTTGGGGCTGCTCCTCCACCAGCCTCCCGTGGAAACGGGGAGCGCGGGCACCGCGGGGCCAGAAATCTGTGCAAAGAAAAGCAGCAGGGACGGTGCTCACAAGAGCAGCTCCATCACGGGGGGCGAGGGCAGGCTCCATCCCAGCAGGTCACTCCATCACAGCCACTCCCGGGGCGGCGATGACAGCACAGCAGAGGTGACAATGCCACCGCTGCTTGTGACCGTGGCTCTCCCTGCAGCAGCGCTCCACTTGCTAAAGCAACAGTTCAACAGAAATAAGCAATAGATCTCCATCAGCCGAACAGGAGGATTTTTTTCCATGAATTATTCATAAGGGGTTTTTTTTCCTGCCTGAACACAGATGTGTTTACTTACACTGTGCCTCATTTACACTCAAGGTTTAACATAACAGGGCTCATATTCTTTTCTTACAGTTTCCCAAGAACGGGGGTAAAGCACTTTTTGCTTTTGTTGTTCTCCCTTCGGTTGCTTCCAAACCAAAGCTATAATTAGAAGCCCAGAGGGCCCTGCACGCTCCTTTGATAAAGAGTTGCCTGCTAGATAAATACCACCCCTGCACACACAGAGGCACAGAGGCACCTGCCAGGATGAACTGCTGCTGCACCACGAGTCAGAAGGATGTTTGATCCTAAAACCTCTTAACAGGCTCCATCACCGACTGCCCCGGCTCAGACACATGGGCTGTTCCTCCCCTGCGTGCCAGGGACATCACACTTAAGTGCTTCGTTTGTTACTGCACGGCTCTAATGCAATTTTCATTCACCCAAGTGCCTCAAATACATCTGCCACACCCTGGTACAACGCCCCTAATTCATTAAAAATAAACATAATCACACAGTTATTCGGGTGTTATTAGGGCACAAGAAATGTACAATATTTGAACTATCTGAGGAAAGCACTTACAGGAAGGGCTGGGAGAACAAGCACTAGGCTGGTTCTCCGCCGAGCCCTGATGAAAGCTGGCTGAAAAAGCTGGATGAAAACATCCTCAACCCTGGCTTTAAACTGGGCTTACTGCTCCAAAATTGCCATCAAATATCACAGAATCCTAGCCTGGTTTGGGTGGGAAGGGACCTGAAAGCCCCAATGGGCAGGGACACCTCCCACTGTCCCAGGCTGCTCCCAGCCCCGGCCAACCTGGCCTTGGAGACTTCCAGGCATCCAGGGGCAGCCACAGCTGCTCTGGGCACCCTGTGCCAGGGCCTGCCCACCCTCCCAGAGAATAATTTCTCCCCAGGATCCCACCTAATCCTGCCCTCTGTCAGTTTGAGAACATGCCTCTTCATTGTCTCACTATCTGCCTGCGTAAAAAAGTCACTCCTTCCTTTCTATAAGCCTGTTAAGCACTGGAAAGGGCTCTAAGGTCTCCCTGGAGCCTTCTCTTCTCAAAGCTGAACACCCACAACTCCCTCTGCTTGTCAAGGACACTTAAGTTAGTCCTACACCACGGATGATTCCAAGACCTTTTCTCCTGACAGCAACACCCCAAACACATTTTAATGCATAGGAAACATCATTCTCCCCCACAAGAGCCTGCAGTGAGGGAAACCTCCAGGACATGGTGCCTAACACCATGATGCCAGGGTCTGCCCAGGGGCACAGCAATGTGGTTTTGGGCTGTTTTCATGAGTTTTAAGAAGTTGTATCAGCTGCCAGGCTGAGTTGATCTACCTGGTTTGCTCTCACATGCTCACTGCCACCATCAAGCAGTGAAACAAGGGCTGCAAGGTAACTAAAATTACCTTTACAGTAATTATCAGCCTGAACGTTGCACTTTTAAAGACTAATGACCCTTACCTAGGCAGGCACTGGGGATCTGCTCGGCATCCACCAGCATGAACAAGCCAGATCCAGCACAGCCAGGGCTCTGGAGACACAAGTGGGACAGGAACAGCTCCGAGGAGCCCAGGGGAATGAGCCAGGCAGCAGGGAGGTTGTGAAGCCGAGTTGGGCTGGGTGGGTACAAACACCGCAGGTATCAGCATGCAGCAGCCTGAGCTGCTCCTGAGCTGGGGGAAGGCTTTCTTTCAGGAAGGACCACCCTTTTCTGAAGTCTCCTTTCAGGGCTCAGCATCCCACACAACAGCACAGAGAAAGAGAAGAAATCCATTCTCACCACAAACCTCAAGCTGTAAACTCCCAGTATCACAGAAAGAACCCAACCTTTGATGATTTGAAAACTCTCAAGACCTGGCAGCTTGGCTTTAGAACCCACTAAGAGCTAATTGAGGTCCCCCAACAAAGGCAGCAGAGCCCACTCCAAGCTGGCTGCAGCCCCGCAAGGCACACAGCAATGGGGAATGCAAACTGGAATGCTGCTGACCTTGCCTCAAGACTGGGAACAGCAAAGCATCTTCTGTGGGCACTGTGTACAGGAGGGAGGTGGGAAGACACCTCCTCCAGAAAGCTCCCCTCTTTTTTTTTTTCCTCATTTTTTTTAAAAAATATTGCAGGTGATGGTTAATTCTAAACTCTGCACCACTCCCAGAAAAAAACCCCATGGGGACAATCCTACTGCACATCTGCAGGTTCCTGTCTATGCCCAAGGAGAGCAGGCAAACATCCATGGGTGTAACTATCTTCCCAGCAGACCTGGCCCACAGGCAACAGGCAGAAAACCACTCAGCTGTTCTCCCAAACACTCACAGCCAGGAGGCAGAAGCTGTTTCTAAAGCCTTAAGGTACTGACTCCGTTTGATTGGGACAAACTCCAGTGCCACCAAGGCCCCAGAAGAATGCTGCCCCAATGAATGCAGCACCAGGAGAACACTGCATGTCTCAGCAGCACACTTGGACACTTCACACCACCTCCATAAGGATGGTCTTCCTCTCATCTTTCCTGCTCATGGTGCTCAGTGACCACAAAGTCACCCTTGACCCTGGGGTGGCTCCACAAGCTGAGTAGCAAAAAGAAGATGGTTCTTGGAAAATCAAGGTAGGTTTTGCAATGCCTCCCATGCAGAGGATGTTCTCCAGAATCCCTCCAGGGATCCTGCACCCCAGGGCAGGTGACACCTGCCCGGAGCAAAAAAAAAGCAATGGGAAATCAGTGCTTGGGAGAGACATGCGTGCTGGCAGTCCCCATCCCATAACAAAATCACTCTCTTAGCAAGGCTAGGGGGAAGCCCTTGGTGAGCACAGCTGCCCAGTATCTCCATTGCACAATGTTCTTTGTCCCCTATTTGGCACAATTTGGCCTGTTTTGTGCATGCAGAAAGCACCTCGGGGATGCCTGAAGGTTCTGCCCTGTGTCCTCACACACATCTTGCTGCTGCTTCTGCACAAGACCCCACAGCACCATTCTGAACAGGCAATGAGCTGGGGATGGGTACCGAGATGGTGGGACACCAAACCAACATGGGGTGACACAACTGTCACCTTTCCAAGGCTGCACCCCAGCACAGCTGCCAGGGATGAAAATCCTCCCATCCCCACCAAGAACAGGAACTTAACAGAAGAGGAATGTGAAGCAGCAATGAAATATCATCATGTGCAGTCAGCAGTCAGTTATGGGCACACAGCAAAGCAGCTCAGTCCTGTCACCTCCCAGAGCTGCTCCTTTCGTCAGCCAACAGACTGCAGCAGAACCCCTCCCACGCCCCCAAGACTCGGCCTCCAGTCATTTCCACCAGTCTGTTTTTTCCATCCAGCAGTGAAATCAGGCAGCTTTAGTTTTTAATCCCCTTAATTAGGGGTGTGCAGCAGTCTTCATTCCTTAATTACATCCATTGACACATCTGATGCAACACATTTACAAACAACCATTTTCACTGGAGATGGCTTTGAATCAAAATTGCTGTCGAATTCCCGCACTTGGCTGTGCTGTGTCACCAGCGGGGAGAAGACACAACGTGGGGTTCTGGATGCTTTAGGGAGACACTCAGCTTGGAAGTGCTATTTTCATTAAATAATCACCTGTTTCTCTGGCACAATTCAGGTAAATCCAGAGCAGAGAAACCACTGGCAGTCTGAGGCAGCAGAGTGGGAGTGCAGCTCTCAGAAGTTTACGGCAAAAAAGTGACCATTTCAGGCAATCCTCTCAATACTGACCCATGGGATGGAGGGATGGCATTTCAGCACCTATCCCCATGATTCTGGTTCATAACTATTCAGTAGCTCAGTTAAAGTCGGACAACAGGATGCTCCATTTCAGCTGCTCAGCTGCCAGGAATCCCTTTGATCCTCTGGGGCAGCAAACATCCAGTGAGCACTTTATCACCCCCACTTCTGCTGCAGAACCAAAATAATGACACTGACACCTTCTGCCTGCCCACAGAGCCATGGCAGCATTATCCCACAGGGAGCCTGTGCTCACTCCTGCTTTGAATTACTGCCCCAGATCCCACCCTGATGCACTAATGGCTCACCAGGACACAGCAGCTGAGCTCCAGCCTGCAGCCTGGCCTTTAAGCAGTCAGAAATAGTGAACAGGATATTAAACACCAGCTTGGGGGGGAAGGGAGAGCATTGATTTAAAGACTGGGGTGGAAGATAAGATGGTATTGTGAGTGTTTTTTCACCACTGGAGACCCAAGTAAGGATCCATGCTGGTCCCTGCAGCACGCTCTTCTCAGCTCCAGCTTCAGCCCAGGGTCACTGCAATTATTTGCATGGAGGAAATGTACACAAACATCGCTTTCTTCAGACTACAGAAAGGAAAAGGAAGTTGTGTTCACCCTCAGTACTGCAGGGAGGGGTCAGAAATACACTTTGCACCCACATTCAGAGGCTGTTTGCTCATATTTTCAGTTGCCGCCCTCCTTTCTGCACTGGATGGGTTGGTGTGGGAAGTGTTGTGGGTTGTGATTTCACTGCACAAACACCAGCACAGCCACGTTCCACAGGCTCTCAAGAGGTACTTTCTACCTCCTCAACACCCACCTTTGTCACCCAGCACACCACAGCAGGGCCGGTGCTGAGTATCACACTGGTGCTCCTGGATGGCCCTTGAGCTTCCCAACAAAACACCGCAGCACCTTCCCCTCCAGCCACACTTAATCCTGCTGATCCAAAAAACACTGCTCCACCCAGCAGCTCCATGGACAACACACAGTGAAAGGACTTCTCCTACCCTCCTGTCTGGCTGCAGCAGACCTGCACTTTCTTCCACCACCCCCTGATTCCCTCTAGCCTTGTCCCCACTTCCAGGGGCTGCTCAGGACCCCCTTCCCACCCACTCACACCTTTCTCCCCAGGCATCTCCCTGCATTACACACCACGCCAGGAGAAGTTTAGCATCCCTGAGGGCATTAAAGGAAGCTTGGGCATGAAGTCAGGTAGGCATGTGCACTAGGGAAACCAGTGCAGCAACCTGCCATGGCACAGCCAGGACACTGCTGGCCACCAACCAGCTGAGAAGACAACAGTAAACAGCTTCCAACTCTTTTAACATTGTGGTATTTGAAAATAAATGAAGGGCCAATAAAGACAAAATATTTCCTTTAGCAGGGATAAAGCATATACAGAAAACAGCAGCTGGTTTAAATATCTCCCTATTAAAATAAATTGTACCTGGAGCTAGTGGTGCTTTCTGGACAAGCTACTGGCCTTACATACACAATTTAGCATCCCACTGATACTTGTTTCATGAGTTAGGTCTCAAAATAATCCTTACTCTATTCGAAGTGTGTGCTTGTGTGTATACACACAAACCCCCGACAATATAATGGTGGTAGGAACAATCACATGTTTTTTTGGAGAAGCTTTGCTTATCTTTCCCTTTTTCATATTTAAACCCCAGTCATGCAATTCCTTCATGCACAGCTGAAGCCTCATTGAGCCCAAGAGTGCTTCATCCAGCTGAAAAGCTCCACAGACTCACAGGGACTCAGTGTGGCTCAGGTATTTATCAAGTACCAAAAGCAACAACAAATTAAGAATAAACAGTATTATTCTCAGTATTTTTGACCCAAAATCAACTGATCTTGCCCAGTACTGAGGACTAAATGGAGAACCCCAGCTAAAATTATGCTGCTAAAGGGCTGCAAGTCCCACAGTCACAATTCCAGACAAGTGAGCCGCTCTTTTCACCGTGCTGCTGACAGCAGGAGCCACACAACAATATTGATGAAATCCACATTCATGCAGCACAAGGGAATAAAATGCCACACAAATCCTCTTTTCTGCAGGCTCTGGTGGTATCATTGTTCGGGTTAAAACTGCCATGAGAAGACCCTTCAAACTAGGCCAGGGTGAAAGAGTGGAGAGAGCAAAAAGCATCGGTGAGCTCACCCAGGCGCCCCAGCCAGGCGGTTCCTGCCAAACCCGCTCTTTGCTCCTCTGATAAATACAATCTTAAACCACCTCCTTTGCACTTCCTTCAGGTTCTTTTTCTATATACTCAATCTGAAGGTAAATAGTCGCCCGTTCCTCTCTAAGATGAAAATAATGAACATACAAACGAGGTCTGAGCGCGCTGAGCTAGCTCCGAGGCACCTCCTCGCCCGTGTGAGCTGTGAGCAGCGCAATACAGAAAACAAAAGTGGAGAAATGCCTCACCAGCTGCAGAGAGTGGGAGCCCTCACAGTGGCAAGAAGTGTGGTTCAACAGCAAAAAGCAAAAACAAGACAGAAACAAATGCAATGATCTGGTCTCTGGTTAGGACATCAATGCACAGCCTGAGCTCACTCCAGCTCCCCAGTTAAAAAAGGTGCAAAAACTCTTTAGAAGTGAACTAAAACTCCGCAACAAGAACATTTCATTTTCTTATTCCTAAGCATTGGAGATGTTTATAAAAGATCTGCCTTACCAGGTTGTGTCCCCTGTTCAGCACCCGGGGAAGGCGAAGAGGACCTGCCCTGCCCTGTAGGCTTCGCTTCGCTGCCTTGGCTTTGAAGCGCCTGCGTTGAGCACGGACCTCGCTGGCGTCACTGCCATGTGGATTTGCCGTTTCCCAGGCGTTTTACCTGCTGACATTGACTGCAAGCCTGTTTGTTTTATTTAACTCTGCTCCTACTCTTAAGCTACCATCCAATTACTGCTCCCAATTACTCGGCGCTCAAGAGCCGACATTAATTACAGAGTACCCTGCATGCGAAGCTGCTGCCAGCTGAACTGCACGGAGCTGAAGCATCCAGGACCAGTATCTCCTCTGGGAGAAGAAACAGAGATTCCTCATCTCAGTGGTGGATTGACAGCCCCGAGCATGAAGGGCGGGTTTGGTGAAACAGAGGATGAGCATCGTAGCCTCAATGCCCAGACCTCAGCAGCCCTTTGGATTCTCCACGTATCCACAGCAATAAATATCTGTTTTTCCCTATGGGATTCAACAAAATACAGCAGCAGTTCAAGCCTGGGGATGTTAACCCAGAAATCTCCGGGATTAAGGGCACACACCAGCAACAGCAGCCAGGGCTGTATAAATGCCCGTGACCTTTAAGCGCCTTAGGCAAAGCACTCAAAACCAGGAGGATGAGGACCCCAAACCCCCCAAACTCTGTGGGAGAAATGCCTGAATGCCATGGCCCTTCAAGCACAGGTCACTTTATACCAACAACTGAGCTGTTCGGGAATTAACAACAGACCTGTGTGGTTAAGACCCGAAACAAGTCCCAGTGCAGAGCTCAGGGACACAGGAGCAGCGAGAGCCTTGGGAAGGGCAGGGAACACCTCTGCCCTCACACAGTGGCCTCTGCAGACAGCAGCCTAACAAGTTGTTTTGCAGCTCACATTGCTCAGATTTAATAAACCCCCTAGTGCAAGACATCCTGCCATTGGATTTGGAGAAAGATCCTGTAAACTTTTGCCTCTTGTTTTCTTTCTACAAATAGATCTCTATTGCACAATGCACTGATGCAGGGTCACTTGCGTGAAATAGCAACATGCCACAAGGAAACAGCACTTCACTGTGATTATCTACTCATTTTTTAGTTGAATATTAGATTTTATTTTCTCAAAATGTGTTTCTCTTTGCATGGTGCAGTGCACTTTCAAAGTGTTTCACCAACAGCACTGCAGAACTCAGTCTTGACAACAGCAGGGAAGATGAGTCCTAGACTTTTACATACAAGAGGAAAAATAAAATGGTGAATAACTCTTCCCTGTGCTTCACTTCCCAGACATTGCCAAACACAAGGTTTTGAGGAAAATCCATGCTGTAGCACTGGAGCAGGGAACACCATGGTGGCTTGAACTGCTCACACCAGGGACACGGGGACACATGGAACACATCTCACATTTGGGACAGCGTCAGCCAAGTACTGTGGAGCAGCAGAACACACTTCTATAACCCACAATGTATTTCATATTAAGAGCAGCAATTAAATCAATTAGTGGTCACCCAGCGAGCTGCTTTACAGAAGTTCATTTTAAGCAGCAAAACCAACTTCCAGCATGGTTTAAAATAAGAAGGTGCTCCACAAGCATACACATGCTCATGCCATTGGGAAATGGGGAATGGCTGCATAGGCTCCTGCTGCAGGTAGCTTATACCAAACCATCCATCACTACCAGATGGGCAGATCTCAGATTCCAAATGAAACACACACATCCCCTTTTACAGTGATTCAACCCAAAAAAGCCAGTCCTCCAACTAAAATGCAAGTGCCAATCTGTTTTTCTCCCCAGTAAGTGCAGATCACATATATGATCGCTGCAAAAACCAGAAGGGACTGTGCTGGGTACCACACTGGCTAATTACTTGTGTGAAAAATTATCAACTTAAAAATCAAATATCTGCACTGCTCTAAGCTGATTTTTTCCCAATTTGCATTTTTTTCCAATTTGCATTTTTTAAAAAATATAATTCACTGCTTGGAGCAGCAAAGACAATTTTTTTTTTAAACACAGCAACAAATTTCAAGCCTATTTCCCAAAGCACCATCAAAGAGCTCATCATTCCCGATACCAAGAGGTCTGGATCTTTTTGTGTCTGGGAATTAACCCTTAAATTTAAGTTTTTGCAAAGCCTGTTTTCTTGTTTTCAAGAAACTTGCCCCATCCTGAGCTCTAGTGACTCATCCCCAGACATCTCTGACTTGCAGCACCTGAACTGACTGCACCCATGGAACACCCTGTGACTAGGCAAAACCACAGTCCATGGGTGGGAAAGCAAGGCAAGGAGATTAACTCAGAAAAACAGACAAAAACTCCACGTTCCCCAGTCATTGTTTTTTCTGGAGATGTGGAGCTGAGCTGGGCTTGGCTGACACGGGGGTGTTGAGGCAATGCTCAATGTCGTGGGCTGTGTGTCAGCCCTGTTTTCCTAAATCCCAAATGCTCTTGCTCCAATAGCAAAGCTCCAACAATGCTTTACAACAGAGAGCTTTGCGCTTTTCTCTCTCCACTTGTTTTTTGTTTTAAAGAAACATCTCAAAATATTTTCTTAGGGAGTGTTTCTGCTGAAGGGAATTGGGGAAAAACACAAGCAGACATTTGAGGTAGACAGGAATCACCCACTCACAAACCTCCTGTTTCAGAGGTGCACAGCTGCAGCTCCAGTTGATGTTCTCCCTCCCCCCCACCTAGAAAATTTAGTAGAACAAGTGTTTTTAGTAAAAAAAAAATATTTTTCACCAATCCTATAGTGTTTTCCTAGTGGTAAACCTGAAGTGCTATGAAAGTTACAATTAATCAAACCCCATCACTCCTTGGGTTTTCTGCCACAGCCAGAAGTTTCAGAAGGTTAAACTGTTTCCAAAACAAGCACAATCTATCAACAGTTTTTCAGCTGATTTTGTAGTTAACACATCAAAAGGGCAGAGTTCTTTGTTTCCTTCCATTTGTGTTTTCAAAGGCCGGGCAGGAGGTGGTACCGCTGCACAGCAAAACCAGGGCCGAGCGCTCTTTGCATCTGCTCCTACCACGGGAGAGATTTACAACTGTTTGTGCCGAGAAACCATGAGAAATGGTTAATGTACAACCACTTCCCCCAGCAGCCTCCACCCAACAAACAGAGCCAAGCCTGTACCCAGAGCAGCACCTCGCCGAGACACCGAGGAGCTCCACGCACACCTTCCGACCTCCTGAACCTGCGTGCGATGGAGCTGCGGGCACGGGGCACTGGCACCTCTCCTTCACCTCTGGCTGCAGGGAGCCCTATCACTGGCACAGATGCAGCTGTGCATCTACCTCGAAAAAAGGAGAATAAAGTTTAATTCCACTGTATTTGCATATGCTGTATGCAATACAATGTATCTGCATTCCCAGATCGCCAGCCTTTGCTGTAATTAGCACCGTGCAGATCAAACCCACCAATACAATAACCAAGCAATGCTCGTGCTGGAGAGTCCGGCTCAATTATAAAAGGAAATAAACCTGCAAGAAAAGCATCACAGTGAAATACCGAATTTCTCTATAATTGCAAGCCTCCTTGCCTTGTGAATTCATCCCTCATGTCCATTATCTACTCCCATTCCTGCCTCCGGAGGCATGCAGGCAAGTAACACTAATAGATTCAGTTTCCCTGAGCTCTCCCTCTCGATTCATCATGCAACAGGGACTCTTTTTTTTAATAAACCACATCTTTGCAAAAGGAATATCACCATTTGTCATCATCAGGGTAGATGAAGAGAGTCAATCATCATTTTTAAATAAGCCAAGAGCAGCAGATGTAAAACATGAAGTCACTAACACTGTCCGTGCCACTGCTGCTTTCCCCACCAGCATCCAGTGAGTGTTTGCAGGTGGGAGCAAGAGCACCAAGAAGAGGAATGTTTTCCACGCTGGTGCCCCAAAACTGAGGGGATGGGAGACACCAGTTACTCAAAGCATCTTGCTTCAGAACAAAATAAAATAAAAAAACTTTCTCCGGCATGTCAGGAGAGGAAAAAAGGTCATTTTTTGAGACAAACATGCTCGGACACTGCAAGTCCCTTGGGTTCTCATTATCAAGGGGATGAAGCATCCCAAACCTCACTGAAGAGAGGGGCAGGGGTGAGGTCCTGCACCAGGATGGGCACAGCAGCTACTCTGACCTCATCAACCAACCCCAGCTTTATTCCACTATTTCCTGGAGGAGCGAAGGAGAGAGCAGGGATGGGCAGGACAAACAAACTGATACTGCCACCCATAAACAGAGGAAGCGAAGGCAGCACCTAGGCACACCTGATGGAAATAATAGCAGCAGCAGTTACACCACCAACACCAAAGCCCTCCAGAATTCTGAAGAAACGATGGCACTCACGGGAAGCAGTATCGGAGGAATTCAGCACGTGGCCATTTCCCCCCACTATCACCAGCACGCCCTCCCCAAGTGGTTGCAGTTGCTCCCACTGCAGATAAACCCCCTTCTCTCTCCAGGGCCATCCCAACAATATTAAATTTTTCAGAAAGTCCTGAAGAATAAAGCCAGCTCATCTGTGTAAGTCAGCACCCACATGTCTGCAAGACCCCTTTGCCATCGTGTTTTAACACCTGGGGTGGCTGCACATGAAAATCCACAGAAAAGCAATATACATGTACCCTAAATTCTTCCCCTCCAAAAACAGTTTCTCTTTCAAGTTGCTCCTCCTCTTCAAGAAAGTGTGGGGGGCTTTAAACCCTTTTGACTAGAGATACATATGAACAGCTGAAAACTCGCATTTTCTCTGCACCTAAACTCTTCTCCAGGCCCCAAAAGCTTCCAACTTTTCCTAGATAAAAGTTATTCCTGCAGCTGGACCAGGCAGCCCACACTGAGTTTATCATGTTGCTACTCCATGTGCTTATTCACCAAGACTCTCACGAGCTTCTCACCACACACACTCACTTTCAAGTTGGCAGTTGGAGATAAAAAGCAGCGATATCAGCATCGGCCACCGGCACCGATCCCAGGAGGAACGGAGAGTTATGGGAGCAGCGTTGGTACTTCCCAGGAGGAGGGATGGAGGGGCACCAGGGAAGTGCCTGGTACTCATCCCACCTGGTTTCTCCCTGCTCAAATTGTAATACATGCTATTAAGGGTCCTAAAAATGCTGTTCTCCGGCATGGAACGTCACCCCTTCCTCCTACAAGCTGTAGGAACTCGTCCTCAGTTTTCTCAGTGTCAGGGTATGTTTACACAATAAATGGCCTTTTTACTGCCTCTACACACTTAGATTCATGAAGGAGAAAGAGGGATGTTGGTTAGGTGACTTTTTTTGACTTCACACCAACACCCACCCCCACAATTTAAACAAACAATTTTCATCTTGCCTGTCAGTCACTGCCAACCAATAGTTGTAAAACAGGTATTTAGGCCAGAAAACTTTGGCCTAACGCTGGGTTTCAAGACTTTTCAGACCAAATAAGCAGCTGAGTTTTCATGTACATGAAGGACAGGAGGACTCCTTTGTCCCAGGAGGATGACAGCTCACCACCGCTCTTCTCCAAGGGGCTGCATCCCTGGAGGGTCCCATTGGCTTGTGTGTGATGTGCATGTCAAGGGGACACTGCCAGGATGTGTGTCTCTGCAAACAGGACTAAAGCACCACATGCACACAGAATCCAGTACTGAAAGGACAGGCCAGCAGTTTTTGTTTGGGGATTTAAGGGAGTTTATTGTCAGCCTGAAAATTGTCACCCTGAGCTGCCTCTGCACCTATAAAAATTTGCATTTTCCCATAAAGCCCCAGGGAATCCTCTGGCCCTCGTGTTAAGAGGGGAAATCAGGGATATACGTTTAGGTGAGATACCAGGGAAAGGTTCTTCCCCCAGAGGGTGCTGGGCACTGCCCAGGCTCCCCAGGGAATGGGCACGGCCCCGAGGCTGCCAGAGCTCCAGGAGCGTTTGGACAACGCTCTCAAGGATGCACAGGGTGGGACTGCTGGGTGTCCTCTGCAGGGCCAGGAGTTGGACTTGATCCTTGTAGATCCCTTCCAACTCAGGAGATTCTATGGCTTTGGTTATAGGGCGCTCTTATCCACTGGTTCAGGAACTGGAAGCGAGCATGCAAGGCAGGGCTGCAGGAGGAAAAATATGTGCTGGCTAGGGCAGCTGAAGCTGGACCTCCAAGATTTTTATCCTTCCATGAACCAGCCCCTGCCCAATGACAAACAACTCCCAAAACTCCCCAGGAATGGTTACCAGCTGCATGTTTCTCATTTCCCAAGTGCCTGGCTCAAGGCACTGCAGGCAGCTCACGGAGGCAGAAACCGGGGCTGGAACATAAAATATTCCATCGTGCTCCATGTCAAAGGGGTAAAACCAAAACACCCTTCATGCCATCTTGGAGCATCCAGACCATCTCATGAGTGAATTGCAAAGACCACCTCATGCTTTTGATTCATTTGCACACAGGCATCGCAGATGAATCCGGGTGGGGATTAATCCTGTCTTCGGAGCAGAGCTTGAATAGCAGGGAATAAATACAGCCTGGAGCCCTGGACACAATGGGATGAGACTGTCCCCACTTACACTCTGCTCGCTCTCATATTCAGTGCTGCACAGGCCCCAGGGGTGAAAAATCCATTTAGAATCATGCTCCAAGGCCACACCAGCATGGGAACGCAAGGAGATGCTATAGGACCAGCAGCAGCACACACCATCTTCCACCTCCAAGGGTTTGGCTCTGCAATTCTACTATAAAGCCATGTGAGCAGCTTAGTTATTTATTTAACTAAAAGCTTTTAATTATCTCTCTCACACACACATTCCATGGGGCGGGGAAGGAGCAGAATAATCAGCCTACAACCAGTGACCGGCGGGTTCAAAGGAATTGTGGTTTTCATAGAAATAGCTAACTAGCCCAATTCTTCTTCCCCTGCTTTCAAAGCATACTCCCATCCCCAGGCTGCAGCCACGGCGGATTTCGCTGTGGTTACACCTCAGGCTGAGCTGATCCCTGCAAGAAGGACTTGATTTTGACAGAGCAAAGGATCCTCCACAGGTCTGGGCTCCAGGTTTCCTAAGGCAGTCATGGAGGGTTATTCCATGGTGTGACCCTGTCTGAAAGCCAGGCTGACATCGCATGGCACTCACCCCCACCAGCAGATGGACTGGGCTGCTCCCAAAAAACACATGTGTGGGAAGGAAGCACCCAATGCAGTGGCCACAGCCACACAGCCAGGCAGCCATGGAACTCTCCCACCGCCTGCAAGGAGAAACACTCCCCTGAGCTGCTCATCTTCCTGCGTCTTTTAGGCTCTGCATTGAGATCAGGGAGATACAAAATTCTCAGTCCCCTCCAAAAGCACCAGAGTTCAAGTGCTGTGAGACTTCATAAATTATAAATTACAAACCACTGCTGTCGACGTTGGCTCTGAGCACAGCAGCTAAAGCAAGCTGGCATGGGAATTTGTTTAAAAATCCCGGATCAGAAATGCAGCAGGGTCCGAAGGAGCATAGCCTGGGAGATTACAATTGCTTGAACACACCCCCCAAGCCCATATGATTTCCCTCTCTGTGGAACTGCTTCATTTAAAAAAAGAAAAAAAAAAAAAAGAAGAAAGAGAGAGAAAGATTTAGTCCATCTACAATCTACATGGACAAATTAAAAGCACTGGCTTTTAATACACAATGTGAGTGGCGTTACACAAGCAAAAATTCACATAAACAGAAAAGCGTAAACAACCGACTGAACGTAAAGAAACTAATAATATTAATCTGGATTAAGTGCAAGCCATGAACATTCCTACCTAATCCATCCGATGGACAAAGATAAATCCCTGCTATGCCACATCCTACAGTTCTTTGCAACTTAAGAAACCACAATACTGATCAAAACAGTAGTAGATAAGACATATAAAGGGAAATCTTTACATATTGCTGCCTGCTTAATCTACACAAGATTACAGCAAAAGCCAAGCACCAAGAAAGCAGAATAATCATTGCAAAAGATCCCCAGGCCCAGACTGCAATTTCTTCTGATGCAAAGCTTTATATTCAACTTCCATGGAGAAAGACACGACTGAAACAAACACAGCTCCAAGCCTGAACAACCTGAGCATTCACTATTCCTTAATGCTTGAGGAAAGCTGCACAGAAGTCAGAGGGAAGCCAATAGATCTGCAGTGGAGTTTAAAAGTACAAAACAAGCTTTATTATGGGAAATTATGTGCATCCATAGTGCTGCTGCAGGAACCCTCACATTCTCCTTAAAGCCCTTAGATTCATCACAGCTTATTCCCAGGAATGTAAAAGCAGCTACAGCAAGTCCAGACACTGACCCATTGTGGCACACCAGCACAGCCCAGCTCTAGCTCCTTACTGCAGCCCCACACACACCTCCATCCACAGCGGGATGGGAAGCTCCCATTAAGAGCAGGGATCCCGGGTCTGGATACCTGGGGAGAGCCCAGAGCTCTCCCACCCACCATGGACACAAGATCTCTGAGCATCACCAATTTCTAGGGCTTTTTCCAAGAAATAGGTGAAATATGGCAGTAAGGGCTGAAGAAAAACCCACCCTGCAGTGACACAGGTGCTGTCATGGCTCCCCCAAATAAAGAGGCTCTCAGCATGCACCCCTCATTTGGAACCACAAGGAAAGGTGCTTCTCCTCAAACTCCTAGTCAGATGCTGTGGACACTCAGCCAAAACTTCCACTGAAGTGTTGGCCCCAAGGTCCAAGAGCCAGAGGTTCACCTGCTGACCCCAAAAACCCAAGATTCCTTTGAGATGCCAAATAACTGCTGTGAAAACCTAGTACAGAGCCACTGCCTTCCATCAGCAACCCTTCCATACACACAACTTTATTCCAGCACATTACATGCCACATTCACATCATCACCACCATCATCATCATCCACCTATCGATGCATCAAAGCACATGGAGCATCCCAACACCCCTGCAAGCTACCCTAGCACAGCAACACTTTGATCTCTAATGAATGAATTTGTAGAGGTTGTTGCTCACTGGATGAGCTGCATCCCCACCAGCCTACACCCATCCATTCAAATATCTGCCCCAACAAGCAGTGAACGGGGCAGCAGGAGGGATGTGTTTTACCACTTTCCAAAAGTCAAATGCTTTCAAGAGAGAAACCCTGAGGATGCTCATGCAGAGCACACGGGGACTCAGCAGGGAGATACTGGAGCCAGGAGCCCTAGGTTTGGAGTATCATGGCCCAAAGCATTTTCAGGCTTTAGGAACATACAATGTTTGGAAACAGACCAAGAGGAGTCCTTACTCCTCAGGATTGCTGCTTTCCCAAGGAATGCTTTGCTTCTGATAAGATTATTTGTATTAACTTGCAGTTATGAGATCAGATGAAAACACAGGTAATTCCTGTTCTCGTCATCTAAATTGATACAGGAAATAACGAATGTGTTTATATTAGAGAAAAAAATCATCCTTCTCTCTGTTTCATATGCCTCTAATTGAGTTTTCAAGGTAAGAAACACTATGTTTATCCTGATATTTACCTTCCACAGCAGATTATGTTTGTCCATGGGAATCCTGGAAGTCATCACCTTCTTTATTAAGGCCACGACAGCAGAAATATGCAAAGGACCCCACTGCCTTTTAAATCACACCCAGTGCTCAAAATTGCCCCAGAAGTGCAACTGAAGATGCAAGATGATGTAAAATATAAACATCAAGGGTATCAGCATCACTAACATGTGACACACAACCCTTAAAAACCACCACAATGCTGCAGGAAAACCTTCAATTCATTAAAAAAATGGCTGGACCAGCCATTAAAATAGAAAAACAACCTACTCTGGATCTCCACAAAGCAACCTTTGAAGCGAAGGGAGCAGCTCCTGGGGCAGTGACACACGAGTTAGCTAATTGTGAAAGGAATTGCACTCCACAGCAGCAGCCAGGGCAGAGCCCCTCCACATCCCTCACACAGACCCAGCACATTCTCTTCCCCATGAGACTTTACAGGGATTATTTTTACATATCTCAACTGTGAATAAGAATCACTAATTCAAAGAGCATCCCTCCAGATCTAGCAAACTAAGGCAAGCAAAATCCAGCGTGCTTGAAAAGCCTTCAAATCCTAAATGGAAAGAGCAAGGTAAGGCAAAAATGAGGTTTGTGGTACAGAAACAAGATTTTCATGGAATAGTTTGGGTTGGAAGAGACCTATTTTGCTTTGCTTCTCCAGTATCTTAATTAAATTAACACACAGAATTATAACTGAATCAGCATAGCACCTACCCCAGAATTTGGACAATCTCTAAGAAATTTTCTCTTCACCACCAAACATGCAATTCTTAAATAACAATTTACACAGCCACAGAGGGTGGAGCTGCCAGACCCTGCCCAAAGACAGCTTCCCCAAACCAGTGCACAAAGGGTGAACAAGTTCCTTTTCCCCCAAAAAACACGGAAGTGAGCACTTGCAGCTTGGGACACTTGCAGCTGCAGCACTCAGAGGTGGTTGAGGTGAATTTTAACTCATTGCAGACCCTCTGGAGTAATTTTCAAACAGTGCCTTGCTGGAGATGGGAAATAAAATGCACCTTGGTGGAAAAATCCAGTTAGCTGAAGAGCATGGCTTCCCAGTGGGCTAAGGTGCTTTCCTGAGCTAGAATTCAGAGGAAAGCAGAATGCACAAACAGGAAAGAGCCCTTGCCCGACTGATGCCAGACCACAGCATCCACATTTGTCCCACGGGTGGGTGAGCAGGCACACCGCTCTGTGGAGCCCGAAGCACTTCCCCGACAGCCCTTCCCCACCATATCTCCTTCTTCCTCCTCCTCCTCCTGCACAAAGGACTCCGGGCAGAGCTGGGGATCCCAGCTCGGCCACGGCAGCCCGGGCAACCCCGCCCCAGCAAAGTGGGACACGGGGTGCCAGTTCCCCTGAGCTGTGTGTCCCTGTCCTGCTATCCCCATTTCTTGCCTCCTGCAGAATCTGTCTTGGGCTTTTTGACTTCCAGCACTCCATGTCACACACAGCCCCACGGAGCGCTCGCACATGAGCCGCGCACACACACACGCTGTGCACACACAGATACACTGGAGTCGGTCACACAAACACACGCTGTGCACACACAAACACACGCTGTGCACACAGATACACTGGAGTAGGTCACACGAACACAGATACACTGGATTCGGTCATACAAACACATGCTGTGCACACAGATACACTGGAGTAGGTCACACGAACACAGATACACTGGATTCGGTCACACAAACTCACGCTGTGCACGCACAGATACACTGTGCACACACACAGTGCAAAGAGATGCGTTGCACACACACAGAGTGTGTACGCACAGAAACACCACGCACACTCACCTGGTGTGCACAGACACACGGTGCACACACGCACAGACTGCACACGCACTGCGTATACATGCAGTGATCACACGCACAGAGCTCACAGCAGTCACACCACACGCCCCCGGTACAAACCACACGTAGAGGGTGCTTGTGCAGACCACGCGTGCACACTCCGGCACCCCACGCACTCGCACACCCTTTACACGCGCGGGCACACCGACCGCACACACTCGCGGTGCAGACGCACCTTGCGCGGATGAGCACACGCGCTCACACACGGCGCACAACCACACACGCGCACATACACGTGCCCACCCGCACAGAGACCGCGGGCGCGCACCGACCCGCCG
>VZTN01025214.1:334705-353172 GCA_013400515.1 Erpornis zantholeuca
TGGGGTCTTCTTTATGCTGTTTTTATATTACTCATTTTTTTAAGCATAAGGCTATTCGTAATCGGACAGGTACTGCCTTAATCTCTGGCAAGCCAAAAAGGCGACAATTGCAGTGGCGAGCGCTTGGTCAACAAGAAACCCCCCGAGGAGCTCGCCCTGCCCCTGCTCTGGAATCCCGCACCTACAGCCAAATTAGAATGAGTTATTTTTGTCAGGCAGAGCTGTCCAGCTCTCCCTGCTGTATCCCTCTGAGCAAAACATGCTGCCCAGTGCCTCTTGAGCACTTCCAGAGGCTCCAGCGAGGCTGCTGCCAGCCTGCCCAGCTCAGGAACCAAATCCCCCTCAAATATTTGCACAATCCCAAAATACGCCTGGCACCAAGGCATCTCCGTTTGTCTCCCAAAGAGAATTAAGGTCTCAGGCACATTATTCTGCTTGGATTAGGAGCAACTGCCCTGCCTCTTCATCAGCAGATAATACCCGAGGCTGATGCACACCCTGGCTGGGATGGCTCCATCCAGCTGAGCTCTCACTGGTACCGACCTAGCAAGGGCCACTCAGACACTGAGGGCATTTGTGCTATATGGGAGCTCAAAATACCCAGAGTTTTAGAAAAATTAACATGCTTCTCACAGCTGTCTACCTCTTCTCCTTTATGCATCCATGACACTCAGCTCTGGCAAGAAGAATGGGGCAGCTCCCCTTTGTCTCAGTGTTGAGACCACTTGCAAAAGGCTGCTTAATGAGAGGGAAGAGAGATATTTTTGCCTTAAATCAGGACTACTTGGTGGTTTCCTTGGACTCAGATGAGCACATTTGATTAAAAAAACACAGGCTGGGAAAGGTCTGGTGGCTTCTAAGTCACTGTTCCCACATTAGGGACAGGTAGTTCCCTTGACACATGCCCTGAAGCTCTGGCTTCAGTCCCCAGTGCAATAAATTAACACATTTTAATAGCTCAGGCAGTGCATCAGGAGGAGCATCAGATGTTCAATGCTGACCCACCACAACTGCTGCCTTTGCTACTGCTCACCCACGGGTGGGCTTAAAACACTGCCAGAAGAGAAATACGAAAGTCCAAAGGCCTTTGAGGAGAAAACCGTGGAGCAAAGAAACCACAATTTTTGGCTGGTAACAGCATCTTGCAACTAAGAAAAACAAGCAAACAAACTCACACTACTTCATCGTACACCACACACAGCAGATTACGTGGAGGAGAGACCAGGGCAACAAAAACTTTGCATCAAAGCAGTGATTTAACACCACACAGTGCATCATCCACTGCACTCAGATCACCAGATGATCCCCAACTCCATCTGCCAGCAGCTGAGAACAGAGAGCAGCAGCTCCTGCATTTTGTATTCCCAGGTGAAGCATTTATCCACAGGGAGCACTAGTGCAAGCTGCCGACGTGCTGTGTGCGAGGGCAAAGGATGCTGTCACCTCTTCAGACCCCAAACAAATGGCTGAGAGCTTGATTGGCTCCAAAGCTAAAGGAAGAGAAACTAAAACGTTATCAGATACAAAAAAGAGGCACTTGGTCTATGCCATGAGAGCCTGAAAAATGTTCTTCTGGGGCAAGGGGATCTGAGCCTACACCAAAGCAGTTTTTTATAGGGAACAGAAAATATGGGGAAAAAAGAAACCCAAAACCACCTTTCTTGTGTGCTGGATGGAAATACATCCATCACCACCACACTTCTGCTGGAAGTCACTGGCTTAGCTTCTTTTTCCTTCCAACACAGCCCCAAACTGACCTCTGAAATCCCATAGGAAGTAATGGAAATTTCTTAAATTCTTCACTCTAAGAACAGTTTGCCCTGTGCCAAGCCCGGATTGCAACTATTTAAAGAACTCTCCCAGTTACAGCTGGTTTAAGTCGCTTTATGGGAGTCATTCAGAGACTTAGAATTATTTTAATAAGTCAGGATTTCTTGGTATTTGCCTGCTGGATATAGGAATAAGGACAGGAATTATATTCATTTTAGGCATGCGTTTGGGGTCGCTAAGGCAGAGGCTGCTCCTTGCAAGGTGAAAGGCTACTGGGAGCACTCAGATCCTGATGGATTGGGTCAGTGCAAACCTACTGGGTCATGGAGAACAATGCCAAACCCTGCCCTCTGCCTGGGTAATGTGCAGGCACTTGCAAGCAGCTCAGCTGGACACACTGCAGCATCCTATGAGCATCCAGACAGCAGACTAAATCCAGCTCAAGTAAGTTCTTCATAGAACAGATCTTTGTAAGGTGATCCAGCACGCTGTAGGCCCCACAGGATACACTCCTGGTAAGATTTTTTGGTAGAACAGGGCTCCCAGTTTACACCAGTGCTGGAGAACACTGCCCAGAGCATTGCTGGCACAACAATAAAAGGCACAGAGCTCTCCTCTTTGCCCCGAGGAGCTTCTCCAGTGAGGAATTCCCAATCTAAACAAAGCAATTGTGCATGACACTAGTGCTGTGCTCCCTCCCCCAAAGCAAGCAGGATATAAGATGAAGAAAAATACTTGCGATTACACCAAGTTCTAGAAAAACAAAGAAATTGCTGGTCAGGTGAATTCTCTATCCATCCTGCTCTAAATGAGCTGTATTACACACGTATGTGCACACACGACAGGCACACTCCGTTTCTGTCCAGGTTCACACACTTTGCAAACAAGTGACAGTCTCCATTGCAGCAGCAGCCATTTCACAAGAGCAAACGAGGTGGGAGGAGAGCAGGTGGCTCAGTTTTGCCAGCTCCTGGCCCTCTGCCCTTGGCTCCTCTTCCAGCTTTGCTGTCACCATCAGCAGTGCTGATTTGGCCATGAGCAGAAGACAAGAATGAGGAGGAAAGGAAACCTCCCTTCGACTTCTCAAGTTTTGTGTTCCTGTAAAACGGTGATTTACAATTAAGATACTCCAGGTAAATGATTCACCTGGAAGGAAAGGATCCTTCAACTAATGGTGCATTTCTTCCCTGCCCACCCCTCTCTCCAGCACAGAATTCACTGCTGAAAAAGCCTCTGACAGGCTGAACTGCAAACTCAAGGAATTTTCACTAAGGTCTAGAACACTCTGCACTGCTTTGCTACAACTCATGTGTGCACAGTGAAGGCAACCTGGAATATCTACACTCACTGGCTCTGTATCAAGTATTTAACCAAAGATTAAATCTAGTCCAGCTCATCATAACACTCTCCAAAATCAACATTCATTGCTGAGATAGTTATTAAAGGGCCAAGGAGCACCCTCCATAGCTAAAGAGACTGAGTGATTTAAGTATTGGAATCACACTTGGCATCAGGGAAGTTCACCTCCAATTTTACTAAATCCAAACTGCTTCTCCCATCCTTTTCTGTGTGATTTTGTTCTGGAGAGTTTTCTTTTGTTGGCTGTAATTTGTAGCCTTTAAAGGCTGCTGTTGCTAAACTAAAACCATGTGTTTTTTCCCATGGGCAAAAGAATCCAATTTTTGAGCCATTAGATCTTTTTGGTACTGGGCTGGCTCATACAGATCCCTTTTGGGCAGACAGGGAAAGCAGAGGGGGTGGCTGGGAACTAAGTCTGTACAACCAGGAATTCCCATCCCACCTGCAATCTGGTTAATTGATACAAAAAGCTCCTGTCATGGGTTTCATTGATTTGTATGAAGCTCATGTTCATTTGAGTCAGTGTCTTGCAGCACAGCAGACAAGCTCCAAGAAGAAAGAAGAATAAAACAGAAGAGGAGCTTCAGTTCTCTCCAGGCTGTGTGCCAGTGCAGGGAAGAACAGCTCCTGGAGAGTCAGCTTTGTTTAGACTTAGGGCTTAGAGTCAGCGTGTAAAGCACATTTCTGCCAAGATGCACCATTAAAGATTAGAGGAGGTCAGCTGCAGCCTGCAGGATCAAGTGTTCACAGAGTGAATGCTTCTACACTGACACAGAAATACTTTTCCTCTCAGGTATGAGTAGGAAGTATTGAACACACAAGCGGCTGCCATGAAAGAATCTAGAAAGCTTAACAAATCCTGGAGAATAGATTACAGGTGATGCTGTGAATACAGGTAGCACAGGCTCAGGAAAAGGCAGAATCAGTGTGGCATGAGCCCGAGCTCCAGAAACAACCCAAGAAACTGAGTGAACCATGGAAAGAACCATCACAGGAGCCTCAGACTGCCCCACAGCACACTCATCTCTGTCACCTTGAGAGCTCACCTTCCTTCCAAGCATTTACCAGGATTTTATTCCCTGGCAGTCTCTGTAAAAGATGACACGACTAAAACCAGAGGAGTGTGCTCAAAGACAGCACTTGACTCCTTACCCCTCTTTAAGGAATGCTGCTGGAAACTAAGGAATGCTGCTGGAAACCCCCATGTTTGGGCAGCAGGAAGAAGTTCAAGCCCTTGCGTCAGCCTCCTAAACCAAGTAGGACCAGCCAGCCTGGCCAGGGAGGCAGCTGTCCCTTCAGCAGGGGACAAGCTCAGCTATGCAGCCTTTCTTGAAATGCACCCAAAAAAAACTGAGTGTCATCTAGAGACCAGAGCTCTGGCAGGGAGGCAGCCAAGCCACTACCAACAAAAGATGTCAGGGGCTGATTTACTCCTTGCATGGATGCATTTACTCCTTGCATGGATGAAGTGTCAAACTGCAGCCAAGAGAGGTTCTGGCTTCTTTAAATAACACCAAGTAAGTGTGTTTTTAACTGCAGTTTCTCCCCAGAAAGGCACCAAGTCAGTGAAGGAGATTTGACTCCATTTTGTTGCATTCTTGTTGGGCAAAGAGCATCTCTTGCCTTAAAAATGCTCAGAGCGCTTTGGTTGGGCAAGGACAGCTTCAAGATCAGGGTTTATTTAGAACTAGTGTGTACCTAGCAGTAAGTTTGAGGCAGATACTCGATAAGAGAGCACTAACACATCCCATGTAATCCAAAGGCCAGGCAGCAAATTCACACAAGCCATGAACCCAGCACTGGTCAACAAACAGCCACTGGTGATCGAGGGCTAGACCTGTGCATTAGTGAAGGATACCCAGCAAAACCTAACATTTATTTAATTAACACTTTACCTATGGAGAAAAAATACAACTTCTAACCAATATTTTTTCCACAAATAAGAGCTGAAGCTCTGCACCACCTTGTTCAGCACTGCCTCCCCTGCCTGACACATCCTTGGACCCCATAGGGTTTGTCTTGAGCTACTCAACTGGATCAGACTCGTCACTCTGAGTCCTGCCTATGGATGTTCCCAGAACCTAACAGAGCACAGCCCAAGTCTGCCCAGAGGCATTTCTGCAGGTGCACAATGATTAATTGGTGCACATTTCCATATCACAAATTAAAAAGATCTCAGCTTGCTTGAAATGCAATATATTAACCTCTGAAACTGGCAGGCATGGATACCAGCTTCAAAAAGATTAATATCAATAAGACAGAATCCCAGAGGATAGCATCCCACTACTGCCAGTTTTTCTGGAGCTCAAAATAAGGCATTTTGAGGCTTTTTTAAGGTAGTAACTTTCCATGCTTATTTTATTAAGAAAACCCAATGTGGTTCATATTTATAGACAGAATCCAAGTTATGGAGGAGGGTGGGGTGGGGGATAAGAAGTTGCCGAGGAAAGCTGTGGCCATGGATGGACAGACAGGGAGGCAAGGGCAGGAAGCATACTGCCATTGTCACAGTTAATTGCCAAGAGTCTGAAAAGGTTTGTAACTAAAATAAATAACAACTCTGTTAGTTCAGGGTGTTCTGCAGGTCCACTGAGGCTGCACAGTAACAGTGCACAGAGTAAATCTTTGGAGCAGGAGTTGTAGCAGCAGCTTGGAGACGCCAATCTCACCCTGCACTCACTGCAGTCTGCGTCAGAAAAGCTAATAATCATTAAGCTGCCATCTTTTATTTCTAATTATTTGTCTCCACAGCAGGGTTTCTCCAACCATCAAGCAAAAGGGAAGCAAGTCTCAAAGGAGTAACTGTTTTGAAGTGGGCTCACAGCTGCCACGGCATGAATGGCTCTCCAAGAACAGTAGCAACTGCTCCGAACGGCCCACGGAGCTGGGAGGGAAAGCATCTCTGTTTAGGCTGGTTTTCAATGTCGGTTTTTAGGTCAACTAAAACAGCTTTTCTTATGCAACAGAAAGCTCACTTGCTTTGGAGTTTTTGCTTTCATTTAATTAGATGGTAATTCAGAGGGCAGCGCTGCTATTCTGAAAGCCACAATGAGAACTGTTTCGCTGCTTTACAAAGCAACAAAGTGAAAACACTGAGCTAAGCCGGCCCTAGAACTTGACACCACATCGGAGTCTGATGGTCTCCGCTGAGGGGGTCGGACAAGTGAAAGAGATACCCTGCTGCCACATTTCCATAGAATCATGGAGTGATTTAGGTCGGAAACGCCCTCCCAGATCAAAGAGTCCAGCCATTAACTCAACAATGCCGAGCCCACCACTAACCCATGCCCCCAAGTGCTACATCTACAAGGATTTTAAGCCCCTCCAGGGACGGGGACTCCATCATTGCCCTGGGCAGCCTGTGACAGTGCTTGATGACTCTTTCCGTGAAGAAGTTTTTCCCTAATATCCAGCTTAAACCTCCCCTGGCACAGCTTGAGGCCATTTCCTCTCCCCTTGTCCCTTGTTCCCTGACCGATCCTCTCCCGGCTGCCCCCTCCTGTCGGGAGTTGTGGAGAGGCAGAAGGTCCCCCCTGAGCATCCTTTTCTCCAGGCTGAGCTGCCCCAGCTCCCCCAGCTGCTCCTGGTGCTCCAGACCCTTCCCCAGCTCTGTTCCCTTCCCTGGATACACTCCAGACCCTCAATGTCCTTCTTGTTGTGAGGGGCCCAAAACTGACCCCAGGATTTAAGGTTTAAGTCACCAGTGCCCAGTACAGGGGGACTGCCCTGGTCCTGCTGGCCATGCTGGTACAGGCCATGTGTCATTTGCCTTCCTGCCCACCTGGGCTCATGTTCAGCCACTGTCGACCAACAGGAGAGGCTAAAGAAGACGATCTCACTGAAAGGTGCTGGAAACCTCATTTGTTCTTCCTCTTTGGGCTATCTGTAAACAAAAACTAAGGGAAGACCCAAATTCACAACACAACACAACAAAACAAGCTGTTCAAGGGCTCCGAAAAGCACTGCCCTTCTCCATGAAATCTGGGATAGAAAGAAACAACAAAGTAACAAGAAAGAAACAACAAAGTATAGACAAAGATGACAGCACGTGGCTCCCAGCAGCACCAGTGCCACTGTATGGAAAGGCAGAGCCCAAATGCAGCCCATGAATGAAAACCCTGCACCTACCACCACACACAGCTCTGAACAATTTTTCAGCCATGACCTCACCTTGGATTTCTTGACAGGCTTTAAATAATGGCAACATATGTGAATCTCAGCTTGAAGGTCAAGAGCAAAACCCCCAACAGAGGTTCCTCCTGCATTTTCAGCATTTTCCTTCACGGTTTCTACCCTGCAGCTACTCCCAGCTTCCCTCCATGGAAGCTGCTGGTGTGTTACTTTCAGGATTGATGCCCAACACTTACTAGGTCAGGAGAGGAGATAATCTTACTAAAACTCCTATGCATTTTATGTTTACCTATGAGATAAGCCAGGCTTAAAGATGGATAGGTGAGGGTCGGGGCTGTCTCTGAGCCAGTGAAACTGTACCCCTTTATCTTTGCCATCCCTAACAAGGTCCCACTTGGCTTTCTTGTTTGACAAAGATTGACACCAAGTATTCAGCAAGCAGCAAATTTCATCTCATATCAGGATCAAAACCTCCAAAGCCTGTAACAAGCAGGACCACCCAAGTGCAGTTCTCTCCCCTCTGTGCGATGCATGCAAGAAAGCAGGTAAAATAACATGGAGACTACTCTGGGGAGAGCAAACCAGAGATTGTCCAGGCTATCAGCATTTCCCAAGGGAGAAATTCACCCAGAGACTTGTCACACAGAGATAGCCAGCTGGGTGACTGTCCTGAGGGTCTGCTCGAGCACTGAGCAGGAAGACTCTGGCCAAAGACCTACTCCAGGCTACCCTGGCACAGCTGCAGCTGCTGTGCTGGTACAGCTTTGCCTCTCACTAAGCCATTCCAACCATCATGCGAGTGAGCACTTGTATCTTGCTCCACATCCAAGCTCACAGCAGCTTCCAGCTGTACCTTCCCACGTCGAGGAGTTTTATTGTGTGTTCAAATGACTGACGGGCATTTGGTGGGGTTGGAGCTCAGCACCTCTGACCAAGGCAGGCTTTCTAGTTAATTAATGATCCTGCTTGTAGAGATTTGGTAGCAAAACTCATTCAGACCAGGAGGCAACTGCTCATCTTCCAAATATAGTGCTTACTTCTGAGTAAGAACAACAGGTTTATGCTTGGATTTGATTCATCTCTCCTGCCCTGCAGGAGAGGCAGTGAGAGGCATTGTATAATGATGTCGAGTTTAAGAATAAAGTAATCTGTTCCCAGCACCTTCCTCTGCTTTCCATTCAAGTCTTTCATCAATGACTGGCAGCACATGGAATGCTCAGACACGGAACAGAACTGCTCTAAATGTGCTCAGCTCTTTCCCTTACTGGGAGAGGAGAGGATGTTACTGAGGAAGAGGAGTGATGGACAGGAGAGGGCAAAGCTTAGTAGGAGGATAGTTTGAACTTCAAAAAAGGAAAAAAGTAAATTAAAAGTACTGAAGCTCCCAGAGATCACAACCTCGATGCAAAGGCACCACTGCATCCAGAGAAACAGCTTCACCAGATACCTTCCTTCCCTCCACCCTGAGCAT
The DNA here is from genome assembly GCA_013400515.1 of Erpornis zantholeuca. NCBI lineage: Eukaryota > Metazoa > Chordata > Aves > Passeriformes > Timaliidae > Erpornis > Erpornis zantholeuca. The sequence goes on from VZTN01025214.1 coordinate 343,437, forward strand.
ACACACCTTGTCCTCAGAGGTTTTAATACACAAACACAGCCTCACAGCCAAGTTCAGGGCAGGCACCAGACCTCTGCAGGGAAACCATCAGAATCCACCCCACTAGGGCAATTTTTCCCCCATGCAAAGCAGACTCTTCATGAACACAAACTGAAAACATCAGTGCCTGATGCTCTTCTCCAAGCTTGACATGAATTTCCCCTCCTCTCCTGCCAGAAGGGCCTCAGGCTCTTCTCCCTGCCCTGCAAAACCCCAGACATCCATGGCTTGCAAAGGGTGGTCCAGTGCCATCAGAGAGCCCCTTTTACACCCACAGCACTGACTTGCCACCAACAGATGTCAGGAGACATCCTGGGAAGAACAGGAAGGATTGCTCTCCATTCCCAAAACCATCTTCCCTTCCATTTGCTCACTTGCTGGCACTTAGTGTGTTTTTATCCCCAGGCCAGTGCTCCGCAGCCCAGGCTGCCAGGAAAAACTACTGCTGGGGGCTTCTTCATATTATAAAATACAGCAATTTCCAGGCCAGCTAAGTGCTTTTCAATATCCAAAATCTTCACACGGACACAAACAATAAATCATGCTGTTTGACAACAACCAATGCTTCAGAGTTCAAGACAGATAAACAGGTCAGTTCATTATTTAAATAGGTCAGATCATTAAGTCAAAGCAACCCATTTCAGCCATTTCCTCCCACTGATCTAACAAAGCAGGTACTTACCCAGAGATGAGACAGCCGGGCCAACCATGCAGGCGAGGCACCAAAATCCATCGTGGGGCAATGGACAGAAGAGAAAGGAGAGGAGACACTGGTTAATAAGCAGTTCCAGCAAAACACGAAAAACCCACGCACCCACCAGGAAAACCCCTCGAGCCACAAAGCCAAGTGCTCACACTTGTACCCACATGAGCAAGGCAACGGAGAAAACTTCAGTATCTGACTCTTCCCAGAAGTGAAGGTGGAACCGGATGTTCACAGTCAGCCACCTCTTATAAACGTAAACACCAAGTGGGGAAGGAAAAAAACCCAAAAACATCAGCCCGGCATTACCTAACGCTGATAATACAGCGAGCAGTGACGCAGGCACCCCATGCCTGCCAGCCTCCCGTGAGCACAGCCTCCCGTGAGCACAGCCGTCGGTGCCGGCCCCAGGGCACAGGCCAGGCACTGCCGAGCTCCGGGCACAACCGGGCTGGAGGAGCAGCGAGCTCCGCGGAGGCTGCGGGCTGGCCCCGTGCACTTCTGCGCCCGTCCGGCTCCTCCGGACTTATATAACTTCCCATGCAAACTTCTGGAGGCCTGGACACAGCCCAGCGCCGCCAGTCCCGGCTCCACAGGGCTCCAACTGAGCCCTCTAGTGGGCTTCGAACACTCCACAAAACACCAAGAGCCTTAATTTAATTAACACTCTGCCAGAGGCCTCTAAACCCTAATCCTCTCAACAAAAGGATCATTAACTAAATGAAGAGATTCAAGAGAGCAGCGGTGCTCCCAGGCGCGGCAAGGCTGGCTGTGTGCTCCGGTGGGCACACACCAGGGTCCGAAATTCAGCCAGATCCTCAGCCCATACAACAGCCCCACTGAGGGTACAGGGACCTGCCTCACATGAGCACACAGTGGTGGCACACAGTCATGGCACAAGTCTGGTGTGATGCTGGACGCAACAGTCACCCTGCCATGCCAGAGAATCACAGAATCATGGAATGGTTTGTGTTGGAAGGCACCCTAAAGCTTATCTAATTCCAACCCACTGCCATGGGCAGGGACACCTTCCGCTAGATCAGGTGGAGAGATGGGCACAAGCCCATACCCAACCTTTGGGATGCACCATGATGCCGACAGCCCCAGTGCCATCAACTCTGTCGAGACTGAAAACCCAAACTGCTGAACCAGGAGAGGAGCTGGAGCACCATTTGCTTTTTAAGTGTTATTATCCAGCCTGGATGCAGGTAGAGAGCAGGTCTCCTTTCTAGAGGCAGCCTCAGTCCCACAGCTGAAGGCTGGGAAAACATCTCCATCTTGCCCAGCCCTGCCAGCATGAACAGCAGGAAAGGCTCTCCTCACCAAGGAGCTAGGGTGCACCTTGGCAGAAGAATTCACAGCACACAGGGTCAGGGAAAAGCCTTCACAGTCAAAGGTTCCCAGCCCACGTGCCTCACCCCAACATGACAGGGACAGAGATCTTGTCCTTTGCAGGTGGCTCTCTTAGAAAGTCACCTCCAGCTTCAGAGCCACACAAAGGATCCAGAGCAGCTGTGAGGAGCACATCCATGAGACAGCTCATTAGTGTGGTCCACAGGAGCAGAAGAGCTTAATTACAGGGCAGGAATCATTCCCTCTGGGTTTGGATGCGAGCAGCAGCCTCAGCAGGACCGTGCTGCCCCACGGGACAGGCGTTCCTCAAAAAGCACCCACAGCCAATGTCACCTCTGCCTGTGGTGAGCAGGATCCCAGCTGGGGCTGTGAACTGTCTGCAGAGCCTCAGGCTCCAAATGTGAGAACTCAAAATGAGGAAGAATTCAAGTGTTGCTTGCAGAAAGAAGCTTCTCTGCCATCAGCAGCCTGCACAGGTCTGGAGATGCTAGTGCAGCTCACCTACAGGCACTGGTCCCCTGCTTTTGGTGCTGTCTGTGAGCACCCCAATCTCCCAAGTCTTCTGAGGCTCAAATCGAGCAGTTCACCAGGACAGAGATAGCAGTGGCTGCTAGTGGAGCAGTCACATCCCAAAGGCTGCCACAACCTGGGCAGGGTTTTTGGGATGGCTGGGAGATGCTTTAGTGTGCTGTCTCTCCTCAGACCAACACAGCCTTCCCTGGGACCTCAGCCCTCTAGGGTGCCAGCCAAACTGGTCACACACCCTCCATGTTTGGGACTGGATGCTGGACAGCATTTGCAGAGGTTTCCATTTTTAGCCTTTGCCCCCATCTCTTCCCTGCATCTCCTTGGATGTGCCTCCAGGATAGAGCTGACGCGTCAATGCCTCCTTGCCCAAAGATGCAGGAACAACTGTTCCCAGAGCTAATGAGGCTGTCCTGCTCTGACCCGGGGCAGTTTTCAGCATACACAGAATAAGCAATCCTCTCCATGTTCACCTCCTGGGAAAATCCCAAGAGCTCCCATCTCCCCAGCCTGGGAAAGAACACAGATGGTCACGGAGATTAAAGCATACAGAGAATTAACCACCCCATGCAAATGAGCTTCTTCATCCAGCCCAGCACTGCCAGGTGGTTCGAGGTCCAGCACTTGGATGTGATCATCATGGCTTGCTGAGCTCCAATAACAGCCTCATTTTGACCAGTACAGGGTCCAGGAAGCTGAGCAGGATGAAGACAATTTGTATGGAAGGCAGGATGCAAACTGCCGGAGCCAGGCAGCTGCCGAAACCACATTCACCTCCTGCTACCACAGAAGAAAAAGCAGCAGCACCAGGAACAAGCCTGGTGAGCAGCACAGATCAATTCTGCACTTGGATACCTTGTGTGTTTCCACTCAAAGGCAGCTGGGATGGAGCAAGCTGCAACCACAACGTGAGCCATCGAATGCTGCTCGCAGAGCACCAGGCGCCCACGGGATGGCAGAAGAAAACCCTCCCCAGCTCCTGCTGCCTTTCCTAGAAGGCCAAAGTCTTGGCACCCAGCTGAGGCATGAGATCTGTCAGCACAGCACACTGGGATGGGGCCACATAACCTTCCTAAGAAAGGCAGGGTTTTTCTGGGCTACCTCCCAGGGAGTAGCTGCACCTCAAACCTACCAGCTATAGGTTTAAGTCTTATTTCATACATACTCAAAACCACAGAAGAAAATCTCAACCGGCACAGACATCTTGTTCAGCCAGTGCCCAGCTGCCAGTGGATCCTTAGGGCCAAGATTCAGGCCGTGCCATGATGCAGATGACTGTGTTTGCTATTAAAAGCCTCCGCTCTGCACCCGAGGAAATCCTCAAGCAGCGCTGACCCCATCTGCCAGCCTGTGAGCCTCCGAGCAGCCACGGATTGGCCGAGGCCAATCCCGGCCATACGGGAGAGGTTCACCTCCACGTCAGACACGGCACCTCCAGCACAACATCAACACAGACGCACAAAGTCACGTTACAGCTCAACGTGGCTCTGTGCCGGGCTAACATCTGCCCCCCCTCACTCCCACACTCAGCGTTACAGTTCACCTGGGGGCAGGGAGGCAACTCGTGCTGTCCTGTCCGATACATACCCTCAGCACAGAAGAAGAGCTCTCCTCATGTTCTGAAGTGCCCACAAACAGTTTACCCCATCTCCAAGGGGGTTTGGAGAGCGGATGTAGAAATACAAGCCCTTGGATGGCTGGTACTATCCCGTGGGCACCTAAACCACCACAGCGATAAGAGGGATCAGGTCACAGGGGTCACATACAGCAAGATACACAGCTGCCTTAACACCCTGACGATGCTTCAAGGCATCACTCCATCCCACTCCCTCCCACAAAACTGAGGTCAGTGCCAACACCAAGTTCTCCAGACCCTAAAGCAGCTCAGAGCTTCCCCATAGCTGCCCTGCACTGCCTTGTTAGCAACACCTACCAGATTGCTGTAATGCCACTGCAGTCAACTCCAAAGGCTCCCAGCACAATCCAAGCCTCACGTCCCCTCCTTAAATCTAGCTCTGGTCAACTGTGGCCAGATGTAATTACCTACATGAAAGGTGATTGAAGCCACCTCTAATAAGAGGATGTACTCATATCGTCAGGCTGGGGTTCCTCCTCCTCTGCTGCTTTCCAGAGCTCAAAAACTTTCCTCGCATTAAGCAAACCAGCAAGAACTTCACCTCATTCCTGGTTATGAAGTCTGCCTTTCCCAGGAATGGCAGGAAAAGTCAGGTTTCTCAGTCATCTATCCACAAACAGGAGCGGAGAACATTTTAACAGGATTCGTTCATTTAATTGAATAGCACACGGGAGCTTTATTTGTGTCAGCAAAGGGCTTTGGGGTGAGCAAACAGAGGAGCAAGGGCAGGCCCAATGGCCCAAAACACTTCTCAGGGACCAGTAAACATGTCAAGGTCGAGCCCGTGGCCTTACACAGGCTACAATGAGCCTGGGGTGGCTCCCACAGCCTCAGCATCCTCTCAGAGGGGTTCCCAGCTGCCCAAAATCACCAGGAAGTCACCACCAGCCCGGGAGACACAGCACAACAAGACACCTCAAGTTCCCGTCAAGCCTCTTCTCCTAAAATCTGACAATGAGCGGCAGCTTTGGAGCCTTCCCGGATCCTCAGGGTCTGACTTGAGGGGGTTCAGACAGCACAAAGCTGTTCCGACACAGCATTTGTGTCCCGACACAGACTCCGTCGAGCTGGGAGCCCAGATGGTGGTTGTGTGAGCCCTGCTCACGGCACCCCCTCCTCATCTGGTAGTCCAGGCATCTCAGGGGGCATCAGGAGGGAACTAGACACAAACCATACTAATTGGATAGACAGAGAGTCCTGCAGCACTACAAAGCTGGGAGCAGCTGCTCAGAACCTCTTGTGAACCACAAAAATAGTTTCATCTACAGATAATGGATTAAACACCACAAACACCCTTTTCTTCCCTCTGTGCAAAGTGCATTTTCCCCCACTGCAGTCCCAAAACAAAATCCAGCCCCGCAGATCAAACCAGGAAATTTAGCAAACTTTGAGCATGAACAATAGCAGGAGGATTTTCCAGACCTTCAAGCTTGTTTGGCAAGACCCAGATTATGTAAAGCACTGCTCTGCCATTGTCGGGGGAGCCGTGCCCGGTGCCAGAGCCAGCTGGCACCACACTGCCCACCCGGCACTGCCTGTACCCAGTAAAGGCAGAGGGGCTTGTGCAACACCACAAACTCCTTCCCAGGCACTTCCACTGCAGCAGCCACTGCCTTTCATTTTACGCCTCATCGTTATGTGATTAATCATCTTCCCAGGGTCCTGGTTTTCCAGCCTCTTTACTACGGCTGTGCCCAGCGGTGTAGGATCCCTTCCATGGTTTAACTAATCCTTGGCTTTTCTGCCAGTTGGGCCACGCCGGAGGGCTGAAGCACTTATCGCTGTGCTCACATCCTCTGGGAAAACAATAGGAGAGCCTGAACTCATTCCACATTCAGCACCCAGCTGGAAAAACCCCTGAGGCAGGCAGGATGGTAGCCGGCATCCCTGGTACCCGGCTCCACGCATGATCCATGTCCCCTGGCAATGGCCTCACACATGGTCCCGGTGCATTTACCTAATTAAGACTTAATGAAGTGGGGAAATCTATTGTGGGCCTGGCAGGGAAGCAGATGTGCCCCCTGAACCCGGCCGCTGCCAAGGAAAGCGCACTGCTGTCTCCAGGGTGAATCAGCAGGAAAAGCTCCGGGATGTTCAGCCCCGCAAATTCCAGACCCCGTTGCTTTCTCAGAGCAGGGACGGAAAATGCTCTGGTCATCAGCAGCCTCTAGTGGGGAGAGGTGGGCAGCCGGGGTGGCTGCTTCGGCCAGACCCCAGAGCCCCAGCCAGCCCACCCTGGCTGTCCCCACCAGCTCAGAAGGGGCTGGCATGACAAAGTCCCGATGTCATGGCATGAGGGACCTGAACCATCGCGGCCCCATTGGGATAACCGCTGTGTGAGAATGCTCATCCCCTGAGTGCTGGTCTCAGGCTAAAAAGGGACAACCAACTGCAGCCTCTCCTGGTGAATCCCAACTCAGAGCTCACACAAATCTCTGCATGAAGCAAAACTCATAAAAAAAAAACAACCGAGACATTCCCCTCCTTCCTGGGCAGCTCACCTCTGGGCTAAGGGTGGGTAAGTCTATCCCCTTCCCAAATCACACCTCCAACCACAGCATCCACTGTGGCCAAGAGCCAGTTATGACCCAAAACTTCCAGCCATCACGGCCTCGATCCTCTTCCTGCAGCTGTGAACACAAAGGTGAAACACTGCTGAGCAGAGACAGGACAATTGCCGCCCTCCGGGACAGGGACCACCTGCAGCCTGCCGTGCCCTCCGGGCAATAGCTGGGGAGGGAGCTCAGAAAAACCTTCATATGTATTAGATCAGTGACATAACTTCAGAGTGCCCTGCTCGGAGAACAGCTGATGTTTTGCCTTCCCTCCGAGTGATCCTCTCCCCGCCGCTGGCTCCGAAAGGACCGTGCCAGGCTGAGGGGACGCGCGGTGCGGAGCGATGCGGCTGCAGGCAATTCCAGCAGCTGCCAGGCTGCGCGTCAGGAAGAGGGAGCCTCATCCCAGCAGCACCGCTGCAGATGAGAAGGCAGTTTCTCTCCTCAGCAGGTTTCAAGCCCTCTCGGAAAGGCCTGAAGTTTCTCCTAAGCGCCAGGAAAAGCGAAGTGAAGGGACAGGGGAGCCCCACATCCACAGAACATGTTGAGCACCACCATGGGAAGCAGTTTGATGCACAGACCAACTTTTTGCTGCTGCTGACTCGCCGTTACTGTCACCACGGGCAGAAGCAGCGTGTGCCCCACTTTGTGAGAGAAACTGAGGGGCTGCCAGCGCCATGAGCTGGAGGAGACCCACGTCTACACTGGCCCCGGAACTGGGAGAGGAACTGTACTCCTGGGGGGATGCAAAGGGCTCCACAAGTTTCAGCTGCCTCCTCTCAGAGACGGGCATGGTGCAGCTGCACCACCACGGGCACAGAGGGCACGAGCAGGGCAATGGCTCAGAGGAAGGATTAAGCCAAATATGGAACCTTGGTCCCATGTCACCACAACTCCAGTGCAAAGTTACTCCCACGGACTAAGCGGGTTACTCCAGCAGAAAGAGGATGCAAAAGAGACATGACTCTGGCTCTCTTCTACAGCTGCATCTGTGCCTTCACTAAGCCTTAGGAAGGGAGCACAGTAATGGGAACGTTCTGGGATGCACCTTGCAAGAACCCAACTTGCTCCCGTGCCCCAGAGTGACTTCTCTCCCAGGAGGCAGCAGAGATTCCCTGCACCACCAGCCTTTCCCATGCTGGCCGTTTGCTCCGGCTCAGCTGTTCCCGCTGCCGGGCAGTGGCAGAGCATGTGCGACATGTGACAGTGCCGGGGGCCAACGGTGCACCCCAAACCTCGGCCGTGCGCACCTCACACAGCCTGACCTCATGCAGGGCACGCGTGACCGACATCAGCCCCCGACACTGTCCGACTCCTGGCTCAGCCTCGCAGCCCCACCACAGCCCTCCCTGCTCACACAAACCGCAGAGCAATTGTTGGTTGTCCCCATGCGGGAGCCTCGGCGTAAGTCAATCCTCAGGCGAGGAGGCGGCTGCCGGCAGCACCGAGCCAAGGCACACCCCTCCATTGCAACACAGCCCTAAAGATAGTCACTGTCCCCCGCTGTCCCCTGCCACCCCGCCAGGGAGCGGGGAAGGCAGACGCCACCGGCACGGACTAACGAGAAGGTTCACCAGCCTCCCCTCCCACCACGACTGCAGGAGGGCGAAATTCAGGAGAGGAAGAGATTGCAGGAAGCGCCGGGCACGCCGCACATGCCTCTGGTTGCAACATCAGCGCGAAGTGTCCCCGTCGAGGAGGGGACGCGAAGACATCGACCTCCCCCACGGGCGTGGGGAAGTCGATGGGAGGTTTCAGCGCGGCCCCGACCGGCGCCGGGACAGGGATCGACGGCAGGAGCAGCCCCCGCAGCTCGGCCACTGCCGCCGGCTTTGGGAACCGTCCCGGCGGGCGCAGACGGGGTCTCGGGGAGAGGGGAGAGACCGCGGCCGCCTCGGAGCCACAGGCTGAGCTGCTGCACCTCGGGCACACCCCCAGCAACACCGAATGCTCCAGGAACCAGAGCTGGACCCAAATGCCAAAGCGAGAGCTGACCCCTCCCAGGAAGGGACACCAGTGCTCCTGCCTTGACTGTGGGGTGCAAGGGGGACCCCAATCCCCGAGGCTGCACCTGCCTTTTCCCTTCCACTGCACCAGTGGAAACAACAGTACGGGGGGAAACATCCGAGTTTCCAGGGTTGGCAGTCCCCCTGAGGCAGGGCCCCATCCACCTCCTGAGCATGAACCCACTGTGGGCCCCCTCAGAGCCCTCCCACCCCACATCCTCCCCCTCAGCCCCATCCAGTGTCCCTAGGACAGCCCTAGTGCACGCAATTCCCCCCACACCCAGCCTGACCCTACTGGGGATCCCCCCACTCCAGAGCACCTCACTTCCCTTCTGCCCCATAGGCTTCCCGACAGCGCTGCAGGTGCTCCGCCGGTCTTCCCCAGCCCCTGAACAGCCCCCATTTCTCCATAACCCTCCTGCTCCACGCCTCAGTCACTGTGGGTCCCCCACACCTAGACTGACATCCCCACCCCCACCAAACGCTTGAGCACCCTAAAGCAGCTCACATCCAGCTTGACCTCTACGGGTGCCCCTGGTTCCCGCAGCACCAGGTCACCCCCTCCAGCACATCCAGCCTCACNTCACCCCATCCAGCACATCCAGCCTCACCCCACCGGAGACCCCCTGCTTCACAGCACCCCATGTCCCCTGGTAACCCCCCCACTCCATAGCCAGCCTGAGCCCCCGTGTGCCCCCACAGCACCGCAACTCCTCCTATGACCCCGCAGCCCACAATCAGACTGACCCACCACGGGTCCCTCCCGGGACCCCCAAATCCTCCAGAACCCGCCTAACCCCTACATCCCCCAAAGCACCCCAGGAGCCCCACAGCACCCCCGCACCCCATAACCTGTCTGACCTCTACAGCCCCCTACCCCCCCAAAAACCTCGCTCACCCCATAACAGGCTTGACCCCC
>VZTN01025214.1:353204-388626 GCA_013400515.1 Erpornis zantholeuca
GTGACGTCACAGGCCCATATAAGGAGAAGGTTCCCCCCCACAGGATCTCCTCGCGCCATGGAAGAGCCCCGAATCCCCCCTAAAACCGGCAGAATCAGGGCTTTTGTCGATTGTTTCGCTCATTTTCACCCTTTTCCTAAGTTTTCCTATGGAAAAAAGCCCCGTCCCTGCTGGGGGCTGGAGGAGCCGGGGGTGGCCCCGTCCGGAGCCTACCGCAGGAGGTAACGGCGTCAGGGTCACTGGAGTGCCGCCAAACCCGACCCCAGCGCTGGGCCCCGCCCGGGTTATCGGCGCCGCGCAGGCAGCGGCTGCTGCGGAGATAAGGGGGAGCAGGGCCTCCCCGAGGATGGAATTCCGCCCCGGCACCGAGGGCCTCGCTGTCCTTTCCGCTTTCCCGGCGCTGGTGGCACTGGGTGCCGGGGCTGGGCTGGAGTAGGCGGGGGCTACCGGGGGTCACGCTCAGCAGCCGGGTCCCCCCTGCCCTGGGGTGTCCCCATCTCATGGTCACCGCCCTGGGGACACTGGCGAGGAGCGTCACTGCGTGTCCCCCGCAGAGATCCAGGGGCCGGATCCCGCCCCGAGCTCAGAACCTCAACACCCCGCAGCTCAGGGGTTTGCTCCCCCATCCCCGCCCCTCCCCGGCAGCCCTAAGCCTTCCTCGGAGAGGATGAAGGTTTGGGGGCAGGAAGAGCCTTTCGCCCCTGCCGCGGTGCCGGGGTGGGAGAGGGGGGAGTCCGTGGCTAATGTGATGAGAGGGGGATGAATCCATAAGCTGTTAAGCCACTGCAAAGCCCCTCGCGTTCTGGCCCTGTTATCACCGACTTCTGCTCACATCTGCTCTCGGGGTTATTTTTAATCGGGTATTAAGGACTTGTGGGTCCTTCGGCAGGCAGAGGGGGGTTCTGCTTGTCCCCCTTCCAAGCACCAAAGGGAGGAGCTGTGTTTTGTGGGCTACAGAGGTGCCTGTGAAACGTTAACATCAATCCTGCTGCTATTTGGAAAAGGGGAAAAGAACCCCCTGTCACCCCTCCCCTCCAGCACCCAGCTCTCCAGAGGGTCTCAGCACTGGCCCCAGCAGCCTGGTAGCACTGGGGAAAGGCCAGAGAGAGACCCAGGCAGGAGCCTCACACAAAGGGATGAGTTCAGGGATATAAAAAATAAAGAGATATTTATTAGTGTTGAGTAAAGTGCAACCTCAGCATGGTTTGAGACTCAGCAGACGTATGAATGGCAGGAGAGAAGCTCAGAGAGGGGAAACAGCCTGAGCAGGGCTGTGCCAATGAGATACTGGGATTGTACAAAGGCCTTAAAAACAGAAACAACATCAGAAAAATTATTTACTGTTCAAATCAATTACAGGAGGCTCATGAGCTGCCACGGGCTGAGAGAAAGAACAGGGCTTGGGATAGGACATGGGCCCTGAGCCAGTGTGTCAGCAGAGTCTGGAAGTTCAGGGCAGCAGCTGGGGACAGCTGGGACTGTCCCTTGGCAGCAGGCTCTGATTCGGGAGAGGAAGATAATGGTGAGGTGAAGCCTTGGGGCTGCTGCTCCTGCCTGGCTGGAACAGGAATTCTTCATGATTTCCAATGGTGATAGGCAGGGATGATTTAAGAAACAGGATCAGGTCCTGTACCTGCATGTTTCTGCTAAAAATCAGAAGGTTTATCCACACCTGACAAGACCTTAGCAGTCCCTCAGAGCTGCCAAGGTGCTGCTGGACACACCACTGGCACTGGCAACTGGTGGCCATTCCTGGAGCTATGGGCTGGCAATGGGGTGTCCTTAATGGCAGAAAAACTCTGCCAGGTCTGTGGCCAGGGGGGAATCCCTCTGCTGGAGATGCCAGTGCCAGCAGCTCTCCATGGCACTGCCTCAGTAACTCCAGAAGGGATCTGCTCCGTTTACAAATATGAGAATTTCTCTTGCCAGTGCCTTAAACTCTCCAGGGAGACTGGAGCTGAACAGTGTTCCTCCTACTTACAAAATCCAGAGCAAAGACTCCAGAGCCGAAACAGCTGCAGCCTCATTGTGCATGTGTGAGCTGGTGGGGTTCAGTGCCTCTCCCACCCGGAGCCATTTCTGACAAGGTTAGGAAGAAATTCCTCCCTGTGAGGGTGGGGAGGCCCTTGCACAGGGTGCCCAGAGAAGCTGTGGCTGCCTGAAGCCAGAGAAGCTGGATCCCTGGAAGTGTTCAGGGCCAGGTTGGATGGGGCTTGGAGCACCCTGGTCTAGTGGAAGGTGTCCCCGTCCATGTCAGGGGGTTGAAATGAGATGAGCTTTAAAGTGCCTTTCAACCCAAACCTCTCCATGGTTCTATGAAATGCTCATCAAGGCACTAAAAGCTGCCCAGAGTGGCACCTGCAGGGGACATGTCTTGGTCTGGCAGCCTGGTCCATCCCCTGTTCATGTTGGAAGAACTCCTGGGGTCTGAATCAAGAATTGTGCTCTGGGCTGGAGGCAGGCTGGAGCCACATGACTTTGATCCACTCTCCCCTCTGGCCAGTGGGAATATGGATCAACCTTGCAGCTCAAGCCTGTTTCTGGTTCCTTCACTGACCTTTGCACCACTGTGGGTGGGGGTCAGGGCTCTGGGGCAGCTGGGCTCTTCCCCCTTGCCTCGTTGGGAAAACCACAGGGACCACAGGTGTGAACAGCACTGCTGTGGAAGGCACAGCCCCTCACAGAGGGGGAAGAGGCTGCATTGTCCCAGGAGACAGCCACGAAAGCACTGCAGAGCCCTCCTGGACACCTCGCATCTGGCAACACGGGGCTATTGCCGCTCCGTCTTGACGTGGTCTCCGATCATCCGACGGTGATACGTGGCCAGGAAGATGTCATTGTCTCGGGGGCAGTCGTAGTGGCAGGAGCACATCTTGATGAACATCATCTTCCTCTGGAAGAAATCCCCCTCGGGGCAGTGGAACTCCACATCCACGGTGCTGGTCAGGAACGGGGTGCAGCAGCGCCCGTCCGAGCAGCTGCCGCAGAACCGGGGCCGGTAGGAGCGGGTGCTGGTGCATCCCGAAAACTCAAAGTGGAGGCTCTGGCGCTGCTTTGGGGTCCGCACACACTTCTTCCCCTTCTAGGGAGAGAGCGGATGGATTAACATGGACACGACGGGAAAGGGGTGCTGAGGCCCGTGCTTGCTCTGACCCCATCGCTGGGCAACGGGATGCAGAGAAAATGGAAGCACAGAGCAAACCCTGTGAGCCGGGATCATTCCCAAGGCTGTCCCTGGCATTTGGGCTGCTGTGTCCCCTTTCCTCCAGCACCGTACCTTGGTTTTCTCCACGGAGAAGTCGCAGGGCCGGACCATGCAGAGCCGAGTCTCCTTCTCCAGGCGGCACTGGGGGTTGTTGTTGGTCACGCGGGCGGAGATGCCCATTCCGCAGCTCCGGGAGCACGCGCTCCACTCCGTGGTCTGCACCAGGCAGTTCTCCTGCAGGTTGTTCAGCTCTGGCTTGTGAGCTGGATCCTCCCTGAAAACTGAGCCATGAGGAAGAGACATAAGGCAAGGCTCAGGGCTTTGGACAAAGTGTGGCAGCGCCGTGGCTGCTCCCAACTCAGTCTAACACTTCAGGAACAGCAGCGAAGGACTGGCCCATCCCATGAGATGCTTGGCCTCTCAGCAGGAAGGGGATGCAGGTGGGCAGGGGCCATTTCCTACACAGCCCAGCTGCAGCCACATCTGCTGCGACACTTGAGGACTCAGGAGCCTTCCCACAGCACCACTGAGGTTTCACCTTGTGCTGGGTCTGGCTGAGTTGGAGTTGATGTTCCCAGAGCAGCCGTCCTGGTGCTGTGCTCTGCAGTAGGAGCTGGACAGGTGCTGATAATACACCAATGTTTTTGGCTACTGCTGGGCAGGGCTGGCACAGCATCAATGCTGTCTCTCCAACTTTCCCCCCCCATCAAGGGGCGGGGAGTGGGCAACATTCTGGGAGTGGACACAGCCAAGACAGCTGACCCAAATTCACCAAAGGGATATTCCAGACTCTATGATGTTAGCTCAGATGTAAAAGCTAAGGAAAGGAGGAGGAAGGGGGTGGAGGTTGATGCCTTAGGTTTTAACTTTTATATTTTTCAAATTCTGTACTGCTAGTGTAGCTCTGAAGTTTTCTGTAACTTGTTAAATGCTGTTCTCTATACTGTTCCTTGTGCTAAGATAGACATAACAAAACCTTTAACTTGCCCTTCAAGGACACCCAGAAACAAGAACTGTAAACCTTCATCCTGGGAAGAGGGGGGCAAGCTGGGGGAAATCACATCATTGGCTGGGTTCTAGTTGGTGAATTTATGTTGTTATAAAAGTGTGAAGCACTTGTGACCTGAAGTCATCCATTTTAGAATCCACTGAGGCAGGACCTCTGGAGCCCGAAGTGTGCACCTGAAAGCCTTTCAAACAAATACCACCTTTTTTCCTTTATTCCTGCCTAGTCTCTGTTTCTAGGTAGCCATTTAAGACATCAAGGGGGCATTTGCTATTTACTATGTTTGCCTTCTGGTGCAAGCACTCCGTGTGCTGCAGCCCTGTTTCTCAGGAAGTGGCTGGATACCACTTGATGATGGGAAGTAAAAAAACAAACCTATTTTTTTTCTCTTTGCTTTTGCAAACTTTCACTTTTGCTTTAGTAAAACTGCCTTATCTCAACCTACAAGTCACTTTCATTTATTTTCTCCCCCCTGTCCAGCTGGGAAGGGGAGTGACAGAGCAGCTGGGTGGGCTGGACCTGGCGTCCAGCTCTGGAGCCCAACACTTGGTACCCACCCCACCACGATGATGCACAAACCCACCACCAGCCCCAAACCAGTCAGTGCCCCAACCCACCCCTGCTCCTCAGCAAACTGCTCCCTGCCCCACCCCACGTGCCCCACTGACCCGCCATGGCCGTTCCAAAGCGGTTCTCCTCGCTGCCCTCCTCACACACCCACTCCTCACAGCACTGGTTGTGGAACTTCACCCTGCGGGGGCTGGGGCACTCTGGGGACGGCAGGCGCAGGTCCTCGGAGCAGAGCGGGATGCAGCCGATGGCCCCGTCCATGCAGATGCACTGCAGCTTGCACGTGGGCTGGAAGCTCTCCCCGTTGAGGTAGATCTTGCCCAGAAGGTCACAGGTTGCGCCCTCGTGAGCTGGGGGAGGAAGAGGAGGAGAAGGAGCAGTGAGCAGAAGGCTGAAGCCCTGCCTTGGGGACAGAGAGTTCCTGAGGAGGGACAGAGCCCACCCTCCCCTGCTCTGCCATCCCAGTGCTGAATGTTTCCTATTTGCCTCCCTGGACCCAAGGCTGTTCCTGACGCTGATTTTTCAGAAGTGCTGGTCCTCCCGAAATTCCCTAGAAAAATTCCTTCTCCACCTGGATGAGCTACTAGGTGTGATTTTGTCTTTGGAGCCTGTCAAGAGCCTGTTTCCCTGTCAGAGTTCTTCCCAGCCAGCTCAGAGTTACTGCTCAGTGGTGCTGTGCAAGACACATTCCTGACATGGCACGTGAGCATGGCTTTGCTCCTCAATATTCCTGGGATACCAAAAGGCAACACTCTTCTAAGAACAGCTGGTTCCCCCATGGCAAATGGTACCTACAAAGGAAAATGACACTTTGGGTTGGTGACCTTTTTGGCCCCTCTGTGATGCACAAATCTCTTCCTCCTTCCAGCTCCAATTTTTTCTAGTTCTCTCCCTTCTGATCTCTGGATCTCTGATCTCCAGACATCCTACCAGTCTCTCCCTCCTTCCCAATAAAACTTAAATGGGCCAAAAAAAGGAAACTCAGCAATATCTGACACAGAGCAGCAACCTTTACTCTGCAGGTGGACAATGCTCCCAAGTAGTTCTTAGGACTGCATTAGCCAGAACTTTCCCAGTGGATGTTTTCCAGCAGAAATCTCTTACCTGATTAAGATCAGGAATGTTTTCAAGAAGAACCAACTGAACCATTTCAATTTGATAGGAAAGATTTCCTTTATGCTCAACAAAAATACTCACGGGATAGTATCCACAGAGGGAAGAGTTTTGCTCTGGTAATTATTTTAGATACTATAAAGATCAAGATTAAATATTTTGATAGAATGGAAAGGGAAATTTTTGACACTGCCAAATGAGTATTCTAAATAAGTCATGGAAAGTTTTGAGTTTCTTTTTTAACATTTATATATATTTTTTTTTTATATATTTTTATCTCTCAGCCTGAAATTAAATGTTGAAATCTCATAGTTGTTCACAGGACAGAAATCCTGATTTTGGACAGTTTTCAGCAGCAGCTGCTTTCTGCAATCCTGAATCCTAAGAAAACCCATAAAAAACCTCCATGCAAACCCTATGGGGAAGTTACCAAAAGGAAGGATTTTTGGCTGCTTGTGGGGGCTTCCCAGGAAACCTGATTTGTTTTCCCCTTAGTCCTGCTTGCCCGGGGGACACTGTTTCAGACAGAAAGTGTTTGAATCAAACAAGGAGTGAGAATCTCTTTCCATCCCATTCCCATCCATTAAGGGGACACAAATCCTCCTGGTCTGCTCCTATCCAGGCCTGCCTCTCATCTTGCAACTCTTTTCAATGCCATTGGGATAAAAATACTTCTGTGCTCCAACTTAGAGCACAAAAATCCTCACTTTTTCCATCAAAGTGGAAGCCATTCATCCACCCTCCCTCTACACAACCATTTATACTTATTTTTAAACACTCTCCCCCTGTTTTTCAGCCTGAGTGCTCTCCCATCCCGCTGAGTGGCTCATGCTGTTCCCTCTCCTCCCTCCCCTCCCGAGGAATAGCAGCCTGCTCCAGGGGTTGATTGTGTTTTCCAAACTCAATCCTTCTGTTGTGCCCTTCATTACCCTCCATGACCTCCCTTTCCCACTGACCCCATCCAATTAAGGCTCCATGACAGCACCCACGGAGTGATCCAGCTCTTCATTCCCTGGCTCTGCCTGGCACCCCCACCCCCAAACACCAACTCCAGCCAAGGAGACTTTTGCCCTTTTCCTCAGGGAATAAGGCAGCACTGAAGGAGCTGCTCCATAAAGCTTCAATTTAAGAAAAAAAAGGTCAGCTCCTGTCAGAGATGGGGCAGAGGAGTCTCGTTTTTAAACAAGACCAGGAGTTTGAGGAAATACTTTATTTTTCCCTAGACCAAAATAATTTCTGCTTGCTTCAGAAGGACCTATTAAATTTAAAAAAATAAATCAAAGAGATTTTTCTTTTTTAGCTGGAAAGAGGCATCAGGAGAGGAAGCAGTTTCTGCATTTCCATTACCTGGCTCAGGAATTCTCATGTTCCACACAGACACCGTGTGGTGAAGGAGCTTTTCAGCTCTTCCCACCCACACTCTACTGTGAGAAATACACTTTGCCTCTTGCCTGGGAGGAGTCAAGTGCAGAACACTCATCCCTGGCACAAGGCAGAGGGATTTGGGGTGGGATATTCCAAGAAAAAGAACTTTGAGTAAGAGATCGTATGGCTGACATTTACCCAAAGGGATAGAGAGAGTCCCTTGAGGATGCCACAGGACACAGGAGAGTCCCAGAGCCCCACTCGTGCCTGGCTGGGGCTGTGGGAGGGCAGCTGTGTGTGCCTGCCAGGAGATCTGTTGTTCCCAGGGCTGGCACTGATCTCCCAGCATGACACTGGGTGAAGCTCCAAGGAAATTCTGATGAGTGCTCTGGGAGGCATCACAGAAAAACCACACTGGGACAGGACCTGCAGCTCTCACCTAGGCAGATCCCACTGCCTCTGTGGATTTTGGAGAAGTCGCAGTAGAGTCCCTTGTGGTGGTCACAGGGCCTGTGCAAGGAGCAGAGCTCGCCCAGCTGCCGGGCACACACCTTGCAGCAGCCACAGGCATCCCACACGTGGCTGGTACCCGCAGGGCACTGCAGAGGCTGGGAGGGACACTGGCACGGGAATGTGCAGGCCTGGGGTTCTACCTGGAAGGCAAAAAGCCACGGAGAGAATGAGTCTTCCACCACAAGGCAGCTGGGCAGGGAGAGGAAAAACACAGCTCTGCTGCAAGCATAGACGCCCCGGAGAGAGGGAGGACAGGGGTGCTGCAGCTCCCAAAGATTCACAGCACTCCTGTTTTCCTCATCCCTATTTTATCTGGAGCTCAAGGGGAAAAGAGAAAAAATACGCCTCTGGGAAACAGAGCCAAAACAAACAGGACAAGCAGTAGCTCAGAGTCCCCTGCACAGCTCACCCTCCTCTTCCCTGGAAGCAATAAAGTAGTAATTATTAACAGCAAGAAATTCCAGCTTTTACACAGGACAAACACCAAAGCCTCTGCCGCAGCGTCAGACCCAGTGGAAGCTGGGAAAGCAATGTGCACAGCAACAGGACTTGCCCAAAGCCAGGCACTGGCACTGGAAAACAACCCAGCAGCTCCCAAGGCCCATTTTGTCCCCTGCATCTCACTCTTTCTTCTTTGTTACAGGTACCCTCTCCTTTACATTTGCCAAGGAACACAGCATAACCAACCTTCCTTGGGACCTCGTGGCTGCACAGATGCCCCCCTTTGGCAGCATTTCACTGGACAGCCCTTGAAACCCACCCCTGGCTGTATGACACTTCAGACACTAAACAGAGACCAGGCTACAGCTGGTGGGGGCTACCTGCTCTGGAAAACCCAGGCGTGTCCAGCATCCCACTCACTGAGTGTGTGCCATCCCTATCCTGCACCAGCTCGGAGCAGGAGCACCAGCTCAGCTATGGCTGTGCCCAGATTTGGGCAAGATGTAACACCCTGACTGTGAGAAGAATGTGTGCTCTCTAGAGATTCCCTGAAACCTCCTCAGAAACATCAGTGCCAACTCCAGCCTCGTTTTCTGTTCAGATCCTGCCCATCCAAATTCCCCCTTGCCCCACTCCATGCACCACTCCACCATTCTGGACATGGCTCAGCTCCCATCCAGGGCTGACACAACTCTCGCACATGGATGATGCCCCCAAAACCCTCTGGGACCCTGCACTGCTATGAGCAGGGTGGAGAGGGAAGCATCCAGTGGGGCAGACACCTCACAGCTCTGCTGTCACCCAGGAGAGTGGCAGCCGAGCTGGGAATAGCCTTGAGGGCAGAAGGGAGGGGGACATGCACCTGGAACAGGCCAAAAATGGATCTGGTTTTGGCTCTGTTTGCACTTATCAGATCCCATCCAGCTCTCTCTTGTGAAACAGCTTCCTTGGATATTTTGTTTGTTGCCAATCACAGCAGGAAAACTTTTTCAGCTGTTTTGACTGTTGCTCTCACTTTAGCTCATGTGGGGTAGAAGGTGCCAGCTTCTTTGTGCAGCTGTGTCACCAACACAGCACTTGTGGGATTGGGCTAAACCATCCCTCAAAGTCATGGAACGCCCCAGGTTGGATCCACAAAGATCACTGAGTCCAAGCCCTGGCCCTGCACAGGACACCCCAGCAATCCCACCCTGTGCATCCCTGAGAGCATTGTCCAAACACTCCTGGAGCTCTGTCAGCCTTGGGGCCGTGCCCATGCCCTGGGGAGCCTGGGCAGTGCCCAACACACTCCACGGGACAGAAAACTTTCCTAATATCCATCTAAACCACTCCTGACACAGCTCCAGCCATTCCCTCGGGGTGAGTCCTCCCAGAGTCTCCCTGCTCAGCAGGAATCAGCATAATTCTCCTGGATAACTCCTAGCATGAAGTATTTTGGAAACAAGCCCCTTCAGCCTGCTGCCCAGCTGTTCCCAGCCGACTGTCCTGGAGCCGCTCACCAGGACCTGGCATGTTCCAGGAATCAATTCCTGACTGCTGAACTGCATTAAAAGAACTAAAAATACAGAAATCTTCCCTACTTCTTTCCATGTAGCTGCCAAGGAACGTGTTTTTCAGCCCCAGATGAGCTGGGGGGGGGATGTGAGATCACACAAGAGACAAAGCATTCCTAGCACGGGATCTATATTAAGATGCAATCCATGCACTTAAGAAAAAACAATGGTAACAAGCATTTTCCAATGCAGTGTCAGCCACAGGCCAAAGAAACACTCCCAAAATAGCTTTCCTGCTGAAATCCAAACCAAAACAAGCTCTTTTGGGATAACAGAACACAACAGTTTTAAACCCAACTGAGTTGTCCCATCCCTGGAAATATCCAAGACCAGGCTGGACAGGGCTTGGAGCAACTTGAGATAGTGGAAGGAGTCCCTGTCCATGACAGGGGGCTGGAACTGGATGGTCTTCGAGATCCCTCCCAACATAAACCATTCCATGGTTATACAATTCTGTGTGTTTCCTTTCCCACCCTCATTAATCATTGCTGGCACTAGTTATTTCCTTAATAACTCACCCACAGAAACCAGCCCACCTGGTTTTACCTTCTGTTCACAGCAGCTTCACTTCCTCATTGGATCACAGCTGCTTTTCAGCAGGAGCACATCTGGATTCAGATCCCTGGTGTATCAGAGGCCAGCTGGATGACCCTGTGCCCACCTGTGCTGTGCCTCAGCTCCCCCCAGCCATCAGCTCAAAAGCTCAATTTGTCATGATTTTCAGGACCCTTCTAAATAGTCCCAGATGTGTCTCCCTCCACTGCCCAGGAGGTTTTTGAGCTCCTGTTTGCTGGTTTTATTGCTGAGCAAAGTCAGCCTGAGCTATTTATAACTCCTGCTGCTCTCCTAGGCCTGGTAGAGGAGGGAATGAGCTGGAATTGGCTCACACACACCCAACAGCCAGAGCACTGAAAAACTGCCTGGCGAGGGAGCCTCTCAAGTTGGGAACAGCTGTGAGAAAGTCAATGTTGAACCAACTTCCTTGAGCCCTCCATTACTGAATTTTCTTTCAGAGAGGCTGAATAGTGGATTATATTGGTTTTGCATGGAGCACTCTCCACCCTGCATTCTTTCCAAGGGCTGCTTCTGGTTTTTCTGCCCAAAGAACTGCCCTAAAACTTCCCCAAAGAACTCCCCAAACTGTTCCCAGTTCCAGGATTGGCATTCAGGGCTTTGCTGCAGACCCAAGGGTAACACAAAGCCCAACACTTCCACACAACCTGCCACTGACCTGGCTCCAGAGGGATTCAACTCAGAGAACATTTCATTTTTTTCCCTCTGCAGAAAGGATTGCCCCAAAACTCACTTCTACCTTCACTGGGCATGCTCCTGACTTAAAGTTCACTACAACCTTGACCTGGCTTCTGTTGAGGTTGGCAGAGCATTTCTGTGAACCCTGAGAGCAGCAGAACAGAACCAGTGTCAGAATCAGGGTTATGGATTTAAGATGGTTCTAAAGCCTGGAATGTCAGCTCTCCCCGCTCTTGGCTTTGCTGACAGCTCTTGCATCCATCACAAACACTGGGTGTGAAGCTGTGGGACTCCCAGAACTCCTGAGTGATGGCCAAGCCACCTCAGAAGTGCCAACACTTGGACCAGGGGTTTCCCCTGCTCTGCTCCAGTGTGTTCTCCACCTCTGACTCCCCAGCCCCATCTGCTCAGCTGACAAGCCAGAACAAGCTCCCTCCCAACTGCCAGCACTAAAACCTGCAGGTAAGAGAAAGTGAGAATGTTCTTCCTGCTTCATGTTTACATAAAACCTCTCCCCCTGCCCCCTCAGGAGGGCATGAGTGCTGCAACATGAGCTCCCATCCCTGCAGCAGGTCTGTGGCACTGCCAGCATTTCTCATTCCTGACCAATGTCCACAGGAGCCCAGGGAACCAGCTAAGGGAGCCAAACCAAAGAGGATGTTTTAAAATGTGTTTGGGCTCATGACTGCCCTCAGAGGGCAGGGAAAGGTGGATTTTGAGCTGAGCTGGGTGTTTGCAAAGAGCTTATGGAGCCAGGGGTTGATGCTGCAAGGTAGAGGTGATATAATGAACACCCAGCTCGTTCTTTTAGTGCTCCAAGACTAAGCAGCCAAAACACAGCTATTCATCCTTCCAACCCCGAATTGCTGTGGATAACCCCTGCTCTCTCTCCATCTCAGGCTCTCAAGGCACCTTCCCAAGGCTGCTGCAGCACATTGTACAGCAGCTCCTCTGGAGAGACAAGAACCAGTGACTCCCTTCAGAGACAGAGCTTGGGGATATGGAGACCTGCCCAGGATGAGCCTAAACGTAGCTCCCAGTAATCCTGGAGCTACTCCCACCTCTGAACAACACAGGAGGCAGATTCAGGAGCAACAGCTCTCATTTCCTGCCTCAATTCACAAAGCAACTCAGAATCATTAAGGTTGGAAAAGACTTATAAGGTCACTGAATCCAACCTAATGCTCGAAGAAAGTCAAAAGTCGCATTTCCAAGGCGTTTGGCAGGTTCAGGGAAAATTACCTGTCTCGGGGTGGTAACCAAGGGTCACAGTGGTGGGATTGACTGCCATTGTCTGTATGAGCCACATGGTGCTGCCAAAGCTGAGCCAGAGCAAGAATCAAGACGTCCACCCCAAATGGCAGCACCTTCCCTTAGATCTCAGTCCTGAATACGTTCTTGGCAGAAAAAGGACTGGCACACACTGAGTGCTGCCAGGAGCAATCCAGCAGACCTCACCAACCAGGAGCTGATTGCCTCTCTCAGCACAACAAGCCCTGCAAGGGACTCTGTGAACCCAGTTTCACTGATCCAAAAGGCACTTACAGCAATTAATGATGACAGTGATGTTCCTGATACTGCTGGTACGAGAACAGCACACAAATGTCCTGAGAGGAATCAGTTGCTCTCTCAAGAACTTGTATTAACAGGAAAACAGGCACACATCCTGCTCTGGAGAGGCTGCAGTAGATTTTTCCCCTTGGGATCACTGCTTTTGGGAGCACATGGATGGATTCAGTGACAGCTGGGGAAGGATGGTGATGGTAAGAAACTGAGATACGAGACTGTTACTCTTTGTAATGACAAAAACTCACTGACTTCCCCTCTCTCTGTTCTCTTCTGATGCTTCTAGACCAGGGCCGATTTCTGGCTTCCAGGAGTGGGAGGAAACACAATCCATTCCCACATTCCAGGAGCTCTGAGGTCCGTGGGTGACACGCGTTACCTGGGGCAGCTCCCGGTGTGGTTTAGTTACACAGCACATTTGCATCGCTCCGCTCCCAGCCCAGCTTCTCTCGGAAACTCGGGAGCAGGTGGCAGCCGGGAAGAGTCTCTCAGCCCAAAGCCCTCGCATGCATCGAAGCAAGAAGCTGCAGTGCTCAGGCAGAGCTGCTGCAGGGCCGTACGTACCCAGCCAGGGGCGAGGAGGAGCAGGAACAGGGTCCGGGTCACTGTCCCCAAGGTGCCAGGCATCCCGACTGCTGGGAAGGGCAGGGATCCAGGCTGCCGGCTGCTCCCACCGCTCCTCCGGAGTTTGCCGTCTCTTTGGAACACGCTGTACATCAGCTTCTCCTTAAATATCCTCGGGAAGGGGCGGGCCTCGCGCTGAGTGAGAGGCTGGAACCGAGCCCAAAAGGGTGCAAAAAAAAGTCCCAAATTCCAGGGAACACGAGTGGATTCCCGCGGCGCCGGGGCTGCCACCGCTGCCTGCAGCTTGGCTACTTTCCAAGTGGGTAAATCCAACCCCAGTAAAAGCGGGATTATTATTTTTTAATTTTTTCCTCTTTCTATCTCCGAGTATGAAGCCTGGCACAGCTTTCCTGACACAGACCCCCTTTCCCTACCTACAGCCGTTCCTTTTCGGCTGCAAGAGTTGAGGAGTGATTAAACAGAGATCTGTGGTGTTCAGGGTCTGAGCAGGAGGGAGGGATGGGTAGCTCGGCGCTGTCAGCTACCACGTCTGGCTGTGAATCACCTGTCAGCTTCGGGGAATTAAAACTTCATTATTAGAACTCCTGCGTGAGGAGCTGCGTGTTTTACAAAGCAACGAAAAGCTCCTGGATGAAAGTTTTTTATAAAGGACAGCAGTTCCCCAAAGTGCTTTGGGATGGATGCAGGATCTCACACTTCTTTATCTCGGGTCACGATCCTTTCTGTTTGCCGCTGAAATCCAGCACTAGGCTTGCGCACAGCCAGTACGGCGGACCTTTAGAACATGAAAGCGCTGTTTTGTGTGTTAAAGAGTTTGGTTTATCCCCCAAGAGCAAGCGGAGCACTGCCGTGGAAGGAGTGCAGCAGAGGGCACTCTCAGTCCTCGCTGGCCAGGGCGGGACAGAGCAGCAAGGAACGGGACAGGAGCCTCTGTACACACGAAGTGACTCGAGAAAGGTCACTTTGGACCTAAGGAGCTGTTCCTTAGGGTCAGGGAGAAGCAGTGCAGGGGATGGTGCCTTCCTCGGGCCCATACAGAGCCGGGCCAGGAGCCCAGGCACTGCAGCACTGTGCGGTGCAGCCCCGCACATTCCCGTCCCAGCTGAGTGCTGGGAAACAAAACCAGAAGATGGAAAAAAAAAAAAAAAACCCACAGGGACTGTGTAGTGGGTTATTTAAATTCAGCCTCCTTCCTTCCTGCCTCCAAGGTAAGGCAGTTTAGCTGGGAATCAAGCCCTGCAATTCATCCAGGTCCTTTTAGGTCCCTGTGCAACACCAGATCAGCCTCCACACTCCCCGTGTGTCTCCTGCTGGAAACAGAAAACCCTGACTCCTAACTAATCAGCACTTGGAAAGCCCCAAGTCCCTTGGGATTTGGGGCTGGAGAGCACAGTGCAAATCACCCCAGGTGCACCTTCTTCTCCTCTCCCATGAGATGGGGGATTTCACAATCACTTTTGTGACAGCCACCTCTGCTCGTGGCACACCAGAGGATTATGTCTGCACACAAAAGTTTCATGTTCTGGAGGTGGCATAAACATCCCCTGCCCTCAGGCACTTCAGAGCTCCAGGCAGTCTGGCTGGAGATACAGTCCTTCTCCTTTTGCAGGGCCTGAACTCTGTTGTCACCTAAAAATAGCTGCTCACATTTCCCAGGACATTTTCCTGCTGCTTGCAAATCAGACAGGAATAAAGTGCTGCACACTTCTGGTCTCATTTTCTCACATGGGAAGAATATACATCCCAGCTGAATCCTGAGCTGTCCCAGGCATCTCAAGATGGGAAGATGGCATATTTGTGGCTTTTTAAAAGGATAGTGTGTAATGTGTGGCTCAGCCCATTCCTCCTTCTCCAAGAATAAGACATCTCCCTTTGTCCAGTGATAGGACAAGGAGGAATGGCTTTAAGCTGTGGGAAGGCAGGTTTAGATTAGGTATTAGGAAGAAATCCTTCCCTGTGAGAGTAGTGGGGAGGCCCTGGCACAGGTTGCCCAGAGAAGCTGTGATTGTCCCATTTCTGGAAGTGTCCAAGGCCATTTTGGATGGACCTTGGAGCAACCTGGGATAGAGAAAGGTGTCCCTGCCCATGGCAGGGAGTGGCAGTGGATGTACTTTAAGTTCCCTTCCAACTCAAACTGTTCCATGGTTCTCTGATTCTATAAGAAGTAGCAGCTGCACTTCAAACTGTGACCTTCCAAATTCTGCTTTAACATGAACCTGCTGTGTGATCTTGGATGAACTGTTCAGCCAAAATCCCAGTTACCTGCCAGAAGTTCCATGGGGAATATTCAGCACTGAGCTACCATTATGATGGCTGATTAAGTTTTCAACCTACCACAAAAGTAAAGAATAATTAGATTATAAAACATCCTTTCCAAGCTGCTCATCATCATCCACCTGAATGCTTCCACCTTCTCAGGGCAGTAAAACGTGCTGAGTTCAGTCCTATTCATCCTTCAAGCCACCTCTTGGATTATAGCAGCAGGATGTGAAGAAGCATCAAGGAGAAGCAAGGAGATCCCTTGATTTTGGGAGTTCACTCCACCTATGGTCCAATATTTTCTTAGGGCACTGGGACAACTAAAACTACCCCTCGTGCTAGAGCCCCGCTGGACATGCCAAGAGGTAAAAGAACATGATGGCTGAGTGACTCAGAATGATCAAAGGCAGGAAATACCCAAGTTAGCACCAATTTTTATCTCTTCCTTTTGCCTGAGCTGCCTCGAGTGAAGGGATAAAGATGTCAACTCCGCTTAAAATCTCCCCCAAGCAAAGAATGGTGGGTGTTTAATACACCTTGTTACGTTCCATCACCATGCCCAACCAGCAGCTTCCCTGCATTTATAGTAACTTGAAAATAAGACAATTAAATAATTTCTAAAGATCAGGTCAGGCCAAAGAATAAAATGAAGGCAAGCACACACGGAGTTTTTTTGACTCAGTAGGATCTCTCCCCATGGCACTCTGCCTGCAGAAGCCAAAATAAAAAGCTGCTACAAGCAGCATGGTACAGGGAATTGTGCTCACCCAGTCCTCACTGATTTCAGAACTGTCCCCAAACCTTTGTCCCCTGTCCCAAATCTGCTTGGTCCCCCCCAGGACACACTGGTGGCCTCTGGAGCCTTGCAGCAGGTTTGTGCTCTCACAGCTGGTCAGCCCTGGCAGAAGTTACCTCTGGAGTGGATGACAGGCCCTCACCCCCATTTGGGACTCCTTCAACTTGATGATATCAAACTCTTTTAACCTGATGACACCCAACACAAACGTGGCCCAGCAGAGATGGTGAGATCCCTCCAGCCTGATGGTTGGAAACACAGAGGTTCCATTTCCTCGGTCATTACCCAACCACTTCTGCCTGCTCGATGCATCCTGCTCCCACACTCAGGCTGGTCACAGACCCAGGGTCATGGGGGAGTCCTTTCCCTGATTTTTTTGTTCCAGTCTGAGGATACAAGGCAATCCTCAAGCTGGGCTGGGCCCTTTCCCTTCCCTGCTGGTACAAGGCTGCAGGACTCAAGTGCCGCTGGAGGTTTCTCCATCTGTGGTTTCTTACTTGTAACAGAACAAAACCCACTGATGTCTCTCAAGGCTCTGTGTTTGCTGCAAGGCTGGGAAGGAGTTCTGCCAGTGCCTGTGCCTTGGGGCAAGACACATAAACAGCCCTGGATATTTTGGGGGTCAGCACAGCTCCCAGAGAATTAACAGCTGAGAAGGGCTCTTCCAGACCCGAGTTTGGATTCAAGTTCAGCGCTAATTCAGTGTGTCTAGAGAGACATTGAGGGTCAGATTGACGCTGTCTAATTGGCAGACAATTAATTAAGGCATCTCCTTTTTTAGCCTAATCTCCCTAGGCTCCCTTTAACAGGTGGAGAAGAGCTGGAGCTCCTGAGCAGCCTTCTGAGATCCCTGGCTCCGTTGTCCAAGTGCATCAGCACATTAGTGGCTGTAAATTGTCAAAAGAAAGTGTCACAGAAATGCAGGGCCACAGAGCTCACCCTGTGGTGAGCAGAGGCCCAATGCTTCACCTTGTCTAACTCCAGCTTGGGCACAAAGGCTTCCCTTCCCTGAGGATGGAAAGCACAGGAAAACAACCTCCTCCTCCCTCCAGCACAGCCTGGGATGAAATGCTGACTGCAGGGAAACACCTGCTGGCTCCAGCAGAGCTGGGATCCCCTCTGCCTAGCCTGCCCTGAGATACACAGCCCTGAGACCACACTGCTGTGCCCACAGCATGAGAGAGGTCAGACAGGGGGGTCAGTTCTGTCCCTGGTTGCAGAGTTGACTTGTGAAATCCACTGTTATACTAGTCCTGGGAAAAGCTATTGTATTTGAGCATTTATTGTGACATTGAAGTTTATTAAGGGATGTGACACCTGGGATGGGTGAGGTGGCTGCTGATGTCCTTATAATAAATATATGAAAACAGTCTTAACGTCCTAAGTTCAGAAAGAGATGGTGCTCTGACAGAGCTGGCCAGCAAAAGCACATTTTTATCTTAGGAAAAAAATAAATGCCACTCTGGAGCCTGATCTTGGCAGGATACAAAACTCAGGTCTGCAGTACCAGACTTACAGCCCAGAGCACCCAAGGGAAAGACCCCCACCCCCTGTTATCAAAGCATGGATTCCTCGTTTCAGAACAGGGGAACAGTGAGAAACTCAGCACTTCCAAGGACATCCATGCAACAAGACTGCAGTATGACAGCAGGCAATCCCCTGAGACCCTTAACAACTGCAAAATTTGGATGTTTGGATACAAGTGTGAGTCACTGTCATGGCCAGGAGCATTTGTGCCAAGACATAGGCTTGCACAGAACTGCAGGAGAACAAGCCCTGGGAGAAAACAGCTGCACCCACCTGTGAAACAGATGCTTCCTCAGGTTTTTCCACTTCTTAACTTACCGAATGTTTAATTATCCTGAAATAAAAGTGCAGGGAGGGAGGGCATGTTTAAGGTGGACTTGGACAGAATCATTTAAGGAGGCTGCCAGTGCCACAGGACCCCCCTGGAGCACAGCTCCGGTGTCTGTGACCACTCTGTGTCTCAGGGGGTTTGGTCCTCAACACCTGCACAGGCGAGGCACAGCAGGATGGGCTGGAGGTCACACGGCTTGGGAAAGAGAAGAGGCTAAGGGACATCCCTCCAGTTATGGGCTAAGAAATAACATTGCTGGTTCTGCCTACAAGTGTTGCATTTTCTCATCCCATTTTATTGGCACTGGGAGCTGCCACCTCCTGAAGAAGCTGCAGCTCTGCCACAAGGACCAGGAGCCTCCTCTAGTGCTTGTGTCTCCACAGCTCCATCCGAAAGGATGCAAGGGGGAATTCTCCTCTGGATCCCATCCCTCCAAGGACTTCTGGCATCATCTAAGATCTCAGCCCCAAGATCCAGGACTCAGACAAAACAGCTCTGACATAGTTCTTCTGTAATTCACACCATCTGCACATCTCAGGAGCCTCAACAGGCAGCAACAGGTCCCTGAGCTCTGGCAGCCTGGGAGGACCTGGAGGGGTGGGTGGCCTCCCAGGACTTGTGTGTAGCTCTCATTAGGGGTTTGAGATTCCAACAGGAGCCTGCCCACACCTTTCCCATTCAGGTTTTGGAAGGATTCCAGCCCTTTACATGGAATCTGTGAATAATGTAAGTTGGAAGGACCCTCGGGTCATTTGGTCTTTTTGCAGCCCAACCCAACCCTGAGGACAGAGAAGAGGGGCAGATTTCAGAGACCAGGAGAGATGAGCAGGTCTGTGGGGTCCCCAGCTCAGCTGGGCACTGCTCTGCCAGCCTTTCCTGTACACAGGAATCTCAGCACAGGACTCCTTTATTGGCTTCCAGCCCCCTGCAACAAAGGGCTGGCACCTCTGGAGGGGCAGGGACTTCTCTGAGCTGAAGGGATGGCTAACCTTGGAATGTAACACAGACACCTCTGAAATCAGCTGCAGACCTGCTGATTAAAGAGCAGCACCTTCCTCCAAAGGGCTGCACAAACTGAGTAACAAACCTTAAAAATTATTTGGGAAATGTTAAGTGTGAGGCTTTCACTTGCCTGTTCTTAATTCTTTTTGTTGTTGTGGTTACAGCCAGACATCTGTGAGGTTGGTCTTTCTTTTTTTCATTTGTTTCCTTACTAATAGATATTTTTGAAGTTTTGTGTCACAAATGTTTAAGAAAAAACAAGTCCCAAGCTCCATGAAGAGCCTTATTATAGGAATGATGGGATTTTACACACATTGATAAGGAAATCATCTGTGCTTGGAGCAATCATTGCCTTCAGACAGACCAAACTCACACAAGCCGAGTTTGACTCTCCCCTAGCAAGGACTCTCTTCCTACACAATTCCCCTGGCTGACTTCCCCAGAAACTTGTGTGGTGGTAGAAAAACCCCCTTGATATATTTAGAGGGAAAGTTTTATTGTTAGTAGTGGAAATTCATTACAAATGCTGCATTTTTTCATACCATTTAGTGTAAGGCACTGTTACTGTTACAAACCTACTTAAAACACTTTAAGTTCAGAACCTCTATTTTCAGGATAGCTTTTGCCACACTGTCTTTTGAACACCCCAGCACTGCAAAGCAACCACTGACAGACTACTCAAACTTTTACAGTTTGGGCCACTCGATTTTCAGGCATGAAATAAGTGACACTTTCAAAACAGTTTTCCAAAGCCTCAGTCTGTTATTTTTGCAGTTTTAAGGAAGTTATTTGAACCAATAATTTGCATCTCTATATTTTAAATTGTTTCCCTCTCAGAAGCATGATGTCATCTGGCAACAGAGGTGCACGAGATGGGTTTGAAGACAGACTTTAGGTGAATAATAGTGACTTGGTTTGTTTCCAATCTGATCCCTGCAATATGGCCATGAGTCAGGTAAAAGAAAAGCTGTAGCTCATTCTATTTCTTGGCCAGGCAAATAGCCCCAAATCACCTTTACTCCAATGCCTCTTCATGCACAGTCATTTCACAATGTTCTCCCTGGTGTATTAGACTGGAAGTTGATGACCTGCCTGGCAGAGAGAGAAAAGTCTGCAAGGTCAAGAGGCTTTCTTAAAAAAACAAGTTTTGGGGGATTTTCAGATTTTTACAAAGTTGAGCCCAAGGTGGCCTAACCTCACAAAATGGGATGGGGGAGATGAAAACTGTGGGTCTGGGCTCTGTTTCAGGGACAAAACAGATTTCAGGGACATAAGGCCAGGTCAGTTGTTGCTCACTTGGCACTCAGCACCTTCAGAACCCACAGAAATGTTCCAGGCTCTGGCATCAATTGCTAGGGCTCTGTGTGTGTCCCCTGAAACATCCTGCCTGGACAGTGCAGCTACTGTTGTAGCTGTAGTGGAAAAGCTGGTATTCTCCTGGCAGGATTTGGGCTTTCCCCAGGGCATGGGAGGGAGGGTGGAAGCCTTTCTCCTGCCCTTTGCTTGCCAAGTGGAGAGGCAGCCAGGATCTGTCCCTGCTATTCCAGTCCCAGACAAGTGAAACAATCATGAGTGTGTGTATGAGAGGTGCGTGGATGAGAGGGAGGGTCAGGGCTCTGTAGTGGTTGTATCATCCATCCACATCCTTTACAGGAAGATATTCACTCCATAAATAGCCTGGATTGTGTCTGGGCCTGGAGTTTACGCTGAGTTTGACAGACTCAGTGAGCAGCATCTATGGGAACGTGCACATGTGGTTCCTCTCCCTTCCCTGAGGGAAGCTACTCTGCATCCTCCAGAGCCAGGGAGCTCTGTGGCTCTCCTGGGGCTAAATCACCATTTCAAAATAGTGCTGGTGTGTTTCAGGAGGAAGAGAAGACAAAATCATCCATTATCATGGAATCCGGACTTTCTTCCTGAGCACTACAGGAACCTGAGGTCTGGAGAGAGCTAAAAACCACGGATGGGAGGTAGGACACAGGAGGGCCACACCATTTTACACCAGTTGAACATCTGACCTCGATTCCCTTTTGGCACTCAGGTGATTTTAGAAATAATTCTTAACATATGTCTGCACTGCAGACCCCCATCTACCTCCAGCTCAGCACAGGATCTCGATTCCTTCTGGCAGCTGGGCTTGTTTTGATCAAGGTCCTGCTCTGCCTGAGGGCCCTGAGCTAGCAGAGAATGCTGTCAGCATTCCCAAAGCTCAATCCTCTCATGTCAGAGCATCCTGCTCCTCCCCATTCCCGTGGGATGCACATGGAGCTGCTGTGCCCGTGGCAGGAGGAGTGCCCAGCCACACCACACCTGGAACTGTCCCTCTGCCATCCCTGTGGCATTGATCAACACACTCCCTCCAAGGGCCCCTTCTTTGCTTACAAACTAAAGAAACACAAATTCTTGCATTGCTGAGAATTTCTCCTCAGCTATGCATCAAATTTTAAGAATCCCTTGTTTTTCTTTCCAAGTAACAAATGCTTATTTTGCTGAAGAAAAGGACAGGAGTGAACCTGTTCCACTTGAATGGGTGTAAATCAGGAGTAATTCCACTGAATCTAAAAGGCAAGGAACAACCAGGAGCTGGCTGGGTTTTCCTTGTTGGGAAAACCCAGCATGAACAGTGTATCCTGTCCATTTCCACGAGCACATGAAATCCACATTTCTCATTTCTGTTTTTACCCCTCACTACTTTTGCTCTTTTCCCACCCTTGCCCCGTCTCCCTGCTAGAAAGAATGTCATGACCAGGATGTCAGAGCAGTTATTGCTGGTTGTTTGGGTGCTTTAGTAGATCTGTGATGTTCTCCAGATGCTAAAGTTCTGAGAAGGATTCAGATGGTTGTCTCTGCTCTTGTTCACACAACTATAAATTCCAAGTCACGCCACTTCCTTCACCAGACTCATGCCAGATGCAAGCAGATGAACCAGATAAGCATCCAGCCTGGAGAGACTCAAAGCAAACTGACCAATGGCATTTCTTAGGGAAAGGCTCCTCCAGTGATTAATGATAGACAGACAAACAATAGAGGAGCCTTGGGACATATTTCTCTAAGTCACAGCAATTTCCACTTAAGCAACTGGGAATTTTTTAGACCAAAACAAGAGACAAAATTATTTACTGTGTTCAGCTCACCCAGTTTATTTGTTTTTCTCCTTAAGAAGAAGCAGCCTTACTGGGAACATGAATGGAAAGATCCTGTTCACAACTTGGGCTTGACTTTGCCTGAACTAAAAGTCACTTGGGTTTAAGTCAACATGAGTCAGGCAAAAAGAATGGTTCCCACAGCCCCAGATCAGGAATTTAAGGATACAGAATGTCCTTTAATTCAACTGCTGTTGCTCTCAGGGGTTCCAGAAGTGCAGGCAGAGTCAGAGGGGCTTTTCTAAACCAGGATTTTGTGTGGCTTTGAGATCCATCTGATAACATGAGAGTTTCTGCTGTTGTGTACAGCGAGGTCCAACTGCATTTCAGTTTCAGTGGTCATTTGTAACCCTGGTGGGAGTTTGAGGCCTGATGAGCACCGATGGGAAAAAGTCTTGCAGGAAAGGTCTTGTGATCCTCCCAAAGGAGGGCTGAGAAGCAGATTTCCATGCAGAGTGTTTGTATTTGCACACTCACCCTGGTTCTCCCAACAGAGAAGTGTTTGGCCAGTGCTCTCGGGCACATGGTGATATTTTTATGGTTGTCCTGTGCAGGTCCAGGAGTTGGATCCATCCAACTCAGGGCATTCTATGGTTCCATGAACTGCAAGGTTGCTTTCACACTTATCCTGACTAACTTAGCTTTGACACACAGTTAAGTCTCCTTTATGTTAAGTCTCTGTTTATGTCACTTCTGAAGTGAATTATTCTTGTGTTGATCGAAATTTACAAAGTTATTTGATTCTTCAAATAGTTCCTAGATCCTGTTTATAAATTCTTAGATACTTTAGATCAGATGTGTCAGCAGGAGCCAGGACACTTTTCCTTTTCCTGGTAGTGCAAAGCAGCCATAAACCCAGTTTAGCTGGCCAGTTAAAGTGGATTTACTGGTGCTCTGGACTTGAAGCCACTCAGAGAGAGTCAGAGTGTATCAGTGAATACTTATTTGCATGTGGCACATTTCAGATGTATCCTTACTAAAATGCATACTTTCCTCAGAGAGAAGTTTTTGACATTTTATGGTCTCTTCCTTCCATAAACATAGCTCATTTTATGTTTTAAAAACAGCTGGATTTTCACCAGTGCCACAGAGGTGATGGTCTGTGCTGGACTTGTCCTGACAATTGCAGGTGTCCAAGAGGGTCAGTAAAGGAGTGTTTCGTTTGGAGGTATAAATTAGAGGTGGGAAAACCTCTGCATTTTAGACACACATTCAACCTCTTATATCAGAGTGTCTGGGCATGTTAAAATCTTTTTCACATGGCTTAGTGTTTCCTGGTGGACAGCCTCAGTGCAGCTGTTGGGCTCATTAGCTCTCAGACTTGGAGAATATTTGTGCTGGGAACTGTATTTATAACCTTCCGAGGCAAACCAGAGCCAAGAGGTTTCAAAACACAGTTTGTCCTGGAGTGGTAACTCTGCTCCCAGATATCCCACTGCCAAGGTTTCTAACCTGGTACTGGGATTACCAAGGGAATCCAAAGCAAAAAGTGTATTTTAGACTTTGTAGGCCAATCTTGCTTTCGGTAAGGGTAAAGAAAGAATTATTTTCTGTGGAAAGGTCTGTGGTGTTTCCTGGCCAAGGCAAGATAAGAAAGTTCCCATTCCTCTTTAATGAGAAGGAAGTTTGTGCAGAGTGAGAGTGAGGATCGACTGTTTGTTGTGCAGTCTTTTATGGAAAGAGTTTAGGGAAGGTCCATGTGGGAGTTTCTAATGGGTTTAAATGCTGCAGGGTTTCATGGAATTATAGAATGTCCCCACTTGGAAGGAACCCACAGGGATGGAGTCCAACCCTGGCCCTGCCCAGACCCCCCAAATCCCACCCTGTCCATCCCTGGCAGCGCTGCCCAAACACTCCTGGAGCTCTGGCAGCCTCAGGGCTGTGCCCATTCCCTGGGGAGCCTGGGCAGTGCCCAGCACCCTCTGGGGGAAGAGCCTTTCCCTGAGCTCCAATCACCTAAGTCATTCAGGTCTCATCAGTACAAACCTACTCAAGAAGACACAGAAGAGAAGGATTTCCAGCAGAACCACTTCCCTATATTTCCCTTGCCTTCTTTGAGATCTAGGAATTTCAAACCTTATGACCCAAACAAGAACTGGTTTCATACAAACTAATAAATTTCTATTTGGAGATCTCCTGGCAAGTTTTACAGTATCATGGTTTCTTAGGAAGTTTTTCAGTGCCAGAGAGAACATATTTTCTTTCCCTGCAGAAAAGCTGCAGCTATTTGACATTCCACTGCTCCAGGTGCAGTTCCTGCTGCACCAACACCATGGCTCTGAACGATGGATCCTTGTGACCAGCACCATCCAAATAAAGGGAGCTGCCAGGCTTTCCCAGAAATATGAAATGGCCACTTTCAGGAAGGAGAACACTCAGAAGATAAAATAACTAAGCTACAGTGAATCAGGTACAGTCACTTCCATGAGATAATTCCCACTGAATATTCCTAGCTTGATTTCCAATCACATTAAACAGTCTGGTCACTTCTCCTTGGCCTCACACACTTTTCTTTTGGTGCTTCCCGACATGTTCACTACACATGTGAGTTTTTAACTCAGTTGTAACTTCTCAGGATTAGCAGGAATGGAATCAGATAGGAACAGTCTGCTACTATTTCATCAGAAGGGATGTAAGTTGCACTGAGTCTGGGACTAGAAGCCATGATAAATTATAAAATAAACAGATTCTAAGTTCCAACGAGGGATTCTGGAAAAGCCTCAAGAAGTAATAAAATAAGAAACAGAAGAGAAAATTCTGTTTTGAGAAAGAGCTGGATCCAGCTTATTGTGTTTGTGGAGCCCATGTGTAGGTCTGTATATTTTCACAGGGGCACCTGTCCAAGGTTCATTCCCTCCTCCTAGATGTCCCACCCACAGGAAATTTCCATGTGTACTCAAATTCACAGCTCCATTAAAAATGCTTTGCTGTGTCGCTGGGATGCCCCTAAACCATAAAAGATTTCAGAACATGGCTATAAAATCTTGTCACTTCCCAGACAGGTCTGTACTATGCAGGTATAACAGGGATGATATGGTTGCTTTGCATAGTCCTGCTGAGAATTACATCCCAGGAATTTATAGGTTTAGGCTTTGCTTAGCTGGTTCATTCTTACCATGGGAGAATCAATTGGCTGCATTGGATATAGACAGATCTGAAAGAGGTTTCCTTATTCACAGAGGGAGAAAACATCCCTATGTCCTAAAGTTCAAGACTCTGAGAGTTGTTCCCACCTTCTGCCTCTATTTAATTTCTCTGAAAGGAAAGAAGTCCATGAATCCAGGGAAACAAGGATGCATTTCCTATCTACATGCCATGAGACTTGAGAGCAATGTGCAGGAAGGGAGCACCTGACACAGCACAGCCTGACCTGACTCCTCCTTTCTCTCCTTTAATCCTGAATTCCCTGCTCCTCTCACATGCTGGAGCTACACTCAGTTCTTCAGTCCTGCCCTTCCTAGCCCCAGCCATCTCACACAGCCATCACTGTGCCTGAAACACAAGTCACCTTGTAACAATGTCCTGCTTTCAGATGGAATAGAATTAATTTCTCCACTGAACAGAGCCAAAAAGCTGAACTCATAATATAGCAAAATGAGAGAAAAGCATTTAATGTGGGATAGGCCAAGCCTGGTCCACTGTCACCTTGATCATACCCAGCCTCTTTATCTCTGTGCAGCATTTCTCATTTTCACTGGTGGCAAAAAAAACCAAGCTGAGCTTTTGGTGGAACTTCTCAGCCCCTGCTCATCTTCAGTGATGTAAATAATTAGACCAATATTGAGCATGTACCTATTCTGAACACAGTCCCTTCCAGTTGCACCTTGCAAAGTTTAAAAGCCTGGCCAAGAATCCCTGGGGAAGCAGCAGCCTGTCCCTGACCTCAGCACACAGAGAGGGATCTACAGTGCAAAGGAGGAGCTTGCTGCAGGCCACAGAGCCTGGGAATGGCGAAGCCAGGAGCACAGGGCAGCTTTGCTCACTCTGCCATGTTTCCATTGGCATGGACAGGACAGATATTCCAGTGATTTCAGAGAACAGAGGTCCTCTCTGAGCTGCTGTGTACTGCTGTGTGTGTCCCTGCTGTCAGTGATTATCCATGGGATTCCCAACAAGGACCTACAAGTCACTGACATCTGCTGCAGGGTTTCTTCAGGGGGCTGAGGATGAGCTGGTTTTAGCCTTTTGTTTATTTGAACAAGTTCTCTGCTTGCCAGAAAAGCTCCCCTCCAAATCCGCTGTGCTCTCCTGAGACAGAAGGCAAGGCTCTTCCATCCCACACAGGCTGCTCAAGAGAGAACCAGCCCACCATCTCCTCACTCCACCTGCTTTAACTCCTTGTGAGGCTCAGTGCAGACGTCATGGAGGACAGAATGCTCCCCCATCCTGCACATTGGCTGCATGAATGTTTCTCAACACTCCTTCCCCTGCTTTGCTCAGCAAAGTAACACCTTTCTCCAAAGGCAGCAGAACAGCTTTCCTGTGTGCCAGCTCCAGATCCCTTCTGGCAGGCACCAACCACCAGCAACTCCAGCAGGAAGCAGGAGAAGATGGAATCATTCATTTGCAGGAAGGGCTTAGCACTTTTAAAACCAGAACTTCTCTTCCCAGTGTCTGAATCCTTGTACTGCAGAGGTTTTAGGAGAACACCTGTATGGGGTCCCCAGTAGCCAGCACAATGTCACCTGTTGGACCATCAGATACATCTGATATTCCACCATGTAAAATGACCAGGTCTTTCCTAAATTACCATACATAGAGGTGCCACTTAAAGAATGAAAAGTCACACACTTGCAGGACTTAGAAAGTCACACTCCTGGAATATAGGGAACCTAGTACTTTCCAATCCCTACATCACCTTTTTTTTCCCCTGCAAACCCAGAGCCAGTCTGGGAGCTTGCTGGCCATGGCAGAGCTTTTATACCCAACAAGTACCAGCCCTTTCTACCCAGTGTCCAATCACCAGAGACACAAACTGTCTCCTTTGACACCAACACCCAACCACACACATGTGCCTTGCAGCCAAGACCCACTTTGAGGTCCTCATGACTCAAAGAGGTTGCACAAGGGAGCTCGTTTTGTTCTGGCTCTGCCTCCAGTCACACAAACTCCTGTATTTCCACTCCTTGTCACCTTCTCACTGTCTCCACCACTCTTTTTCTACAGCTGAAATATGGATTAGGGAACTGACCAAACTGACCTGAAGTAAAAATAACCTAACAGGATGAAAAACAAAAACAAAAGAGGGATTTTGTCCTGGTTTTCTTTTGGAAAAAGAGATAATTCCAAAAACTAGGCCATCGCACAGCCATGCAAATGGTATGACAGAAAGAGAGAGGGGAACAGTGGTGGTGCAGAAGGGATCAGTCACAGAAAGGAGAATGTGACTGGGTTCTGGAACAACCAGCCATAACAAGAACATGGCTGGGTTCTGGAAAAGTCAGCTGCAACAAGGAGAACATGGCTGGGTTCTGGAAATGTACTGCTGCTGTAAAGAAACACTTGTGAAACCCAATCCTGCCCCAGTTTGGAGCTATTTGTTTTTCACTGGAGACTTGAGAGCCTGTCCACTGCTGACTGAGAGCCTCCCACACAGACAAATCCCACTTGGCTGCCCGTTAGTGAGAAGGGATCATTGTCCTGCAGGACTGCCACATTCTTGGGTCTGTCTCTGATACTTTGAATAAAAACAACCCCAAAGTCTCAATTGAATCACCTGGTTGACAGGAGAAGAAAAACACAAACCTGTTAATGCAACCAGTGCTATTAATAACTTTTAAAGACCCATGCTGAAGGCTGGGTAAGGAACACAGGAAGGCAAAGACACGAGCTCCAGGTCCTTGTGGTTCAGGAGAATTTCCTGTCTTGTCAGAGCATGTTTCCTCTGCTCCGAGGAGGGAGGGATGTGTCCAGGGCCATTCCTTTCACTCACTGACCATGACATCGGCCAAAGGAAGGGCTGGCTGAGCAGTTTTAATGCTGACAGAGGGTGACTTTGGAATTGAATGACCAGGAGAGATGAGCCAAGTTGGATTTGGGGCCTCAGGCATACTGGGGTAACTCCAGTGAGGATGTCGAGATTAACTCTGTTCCTTTTCTGACAGAGCCGTGCCAGCAGGACCAGTCTGCACCCACCAGAGACCACCCCTTGCATGAGTGACCTGAGCTGACCATTCCCCCTCTGGAGAGCTGTGATGGAGACTGCAGGGGTCACACCTCACCCTGGGAATGGGCAAATCCTGGAATGGGCCAAGGCTAATGGCAGGATCCCGGTGGGAGGGAGTCCTGTGATCCTTCTGTGTTCATAGTCCAGGGAGAAAACACTCCCCATCGTGTCCTTTCCACCCTCTGGAAACCAGACCCTTTCCAATTAGATGGCCACACGTGGGTTTAGGAATCTGGGCAATCAGGTTGGTAAATGTTTAGGGCAGGGTTTTTCAAAAGCAGTTAAAGCAGGTCCCTGTGAAAATCCCTCCCCCGGCAGTAACAAACACAAGGTGCTGTGGCAATGTTCTTTAATTAGTGCCTGTAATTTGGGAGGTGGGATTCTTTTCTTAGCCCCCATTTTATGGCTGGGAAAGCCAAGGTACAAACAAGGCAGCGTTTCCCATTGCTCCATTGCGTGCTAGTGCCCAAGCCAGAAACAGACCCTAATACTTCTGACTCCCAGTTCCTCCTCTAATTACCAGAAAATTCCTTTCCTCTATGGCACAGCCAACTGGTTCCAATAATAAATCCAAGCTGCTGCAAAGATCAAGTCCATTTTTTCACTGCTTAACCAAAAAAACCATTTAATTTTCAAAACATAGGTTTGGCTTTTCACCAGAGAAAGGATTTGTTTTTCATTATTCATCTGTTTTTTGATTTTTTTTTCTCTCTCTCTTTTTAAAAGCCAAACATTCAATCACTCTGTTCAATATAGGATTCCTAGGCCAGGAGCACTGCAACTATCATTACCCTATAAATCTTCATTATTCTTACTATAAATACACTTCTGTATTTTTCATTTTGTTGTTTTTATGACTAAAAATGGCACCTTAGGCAAACTTCAAAATGCTTTCCAGAATTAAGAACTCTGAATCAAATCCTGTAGTCCTGACCTCTGAGAAGAAACACTTTTTTTAAAAAAATTGTAACATTCCTTGGTTTATGGCCAAAGGAATAACATTGTCCTATAGCTTTCCAACACTGCTTTAATTATGCCAGTCTGTGATAGTAAACATAATATTGCTTTACTTAGACACAGTCAGATTGTCATAATGGTACTTTATGTAACCTATTCCTATATGGGAATAAGCCAGATCAGGATAAAATATTATATATTTAAACTGTGCCCACTCAAGATATGTCAGAACAAAAGATATGTGAAGGAGCTTTAATGTTACCAGGTACTTCTAGCACATGTAGTAATCACTGCTGGGCTAAAAATGAATACAAATGCACACAGAAATGACATTTGTCCTTTTATACAAGTAGCAGAATGGTATTTCCAGCTTTTCTTTCTATGTATTTGTTTTCTTAACCTGGGAATTCAGATTCTGTGGAGGCCAGAAGATTCTCTAGATGAGTGGAAAGTAACTGCAAATAGTTTTATCACCAAGTTTACAGTGTAAAGACTGATCTGTTGAAAGGAGAAGCAAATGCTAATTAGATCCTTAAATTCTGTTTTTCATTCCCCATTCGGCACAAATGAGTAACTAACTTTGCAGAGAAAGGATGCTTTTGTTGAAGAACTGAATTGCAACAGATTCCCATTAAATCCCACCTTGTCCAAGAACTAGGAACTCACTGTAAATAGGAGAACAACTGGAGGATTAAAATTACTGAATCCATCTGGGATGGATCTTTTATCTCTGCTCCCCTCTCGAACTGCAGTCACAGATTCCCCCTCATCCCATCAGATGGGGTTGGACACAATTTTTCAGTACAGTAACAAGAGGCAACAAGAGGAGCAGGAACTTTGAGCTAGGTACTTCCAAGGGTGTTTTTGTTGTGTTTCCTCGGGTCCAGAGCCCTGAGCTGAGCAGGCAGGTGTAATTCTGGAAGTAACACCACTCCTTGGAAAACCCAGGTGCTTTGGGGCTTCCAAGCAATTCCAAAGCAGTCAGGGAGATCAAAGTTCTTCACCCTGGGCCAGCTGCTGCTGGTGGCCCCATTAACCTCCCTGCCACATAAAAGAAGCAAATTAATAATTTCTTCCTAGTGCCTTTGATATGGACACTAGCTCTCTTCTGCCAAAGCCAAAGAATACCTGCAAAACCACTTCAGGGGATCTGAAATAATCTCCATATATCTTCAATACAAAGAACACTGAAATAGGAGAACATGGGTTGACATTTAAAAATCAAAAACCCCACACAAAACCTTAGTTGCAAATTCCAAGCTGAAAACCAGCTTTTAGCCTGAAAAAAGAGGGGATTTCTATCTCCCCTTCAGTTTTTCAGCATTCACTAAAATAAGAGTGAGAAAAATTGGCCCACTGTATTCTTGTCCCAGAGACTGATGAAAACCTTGCAAGCCGAAATAAGGAAACTACAGTTTACTTCTGGAACCCCAAGCCAGAGAGTTCAGACAGCAAGGTTTTATCCTCTTTAAACTTTAGAGAAAACTTTTCAAGATTCCCACTCTAATTCCCTGATCCATATTTGTTGTAATCAAAGAAGCAATGTAAATGTTTGACTGATTTCTCTGATTTTTTTTTCAGTGAAAAACCACCTCTAAGAAAGCAGCTCTTGGTAAATTGGACTGTTGGCCATCAAGAAAACATTCAAGTGTCTCTATGTTCACTGAAATAATCCATTCAGTTGGCCTTTTTGGAACAGAACGTTCCCCCACTGGTGCCCAAAATGGGTACCACTCCATCAAATCCAGAGAATTTCAGGGATTTATTTCATTTACTCTGCCCAGATCTTAGATCAGCGTTACAGACTTAATACACCCTGCATGGTGCAAAAACCACAGATATTCCATCCTGGAAGAAGTGTGGATATCATCATATCTTCCCTCCCTTTCTCATTCCTCAGGACTGATTGGGGTTTTTTTAAATAAAAGGGTGTGTTTGTACTGGGCCATCAGCTGAACACTTTGGGATGTTCACTGGTGGGGTGGAAAAGCTCATTTATTTGTTTTATCTGAAAACGTCATTAGCATAAGATCCCACAGCTGACTGCATATGGACTACAAACATCCCAGCAGATATCCCAAGAGCTACTCACAATCAAATACCCAGACCCAGGATTAACTCTGTTCCATGAGATCCATATGGAGGATGCAAACAAACAAGCCCTGCCAGTGAGTAAATTATTCCTGTGAACATCCAGAACACTCTTATTTGACCAACTGACCTTTTCACACATTCTCTGACAGTGAATTCCCTACCAAGGGAGAAAATAAGAACCAGCCCTCTTTTTGACCTTATTCCTGGTGAATTACATCCACAAACTGAGATGGCCCTTGCTGAATCCTGGTGAGACACAGCAGTCTATGATTTGATCCCTGTGGAGCATAGATGAGGTCTCCAAAGGAATTCCCTCTGAGGAGTGAGTAAGGACATCCCCCAGTGAAGATACGAAGAGGATAAAAACTACAGAGGAATGGGGATTGACTGATGGTGTGGGAACAGGAATGCAAAACCAGCAAGAGGAGCACATGTGCTCCTAGATGGCAAAACTGACAGCCCTGGGAATAAATTCCTCTGGCCCCACTCACTCGTGGATGTGCTCAGCTATTCCCCACACTGTTCCCCTTGTGTTGTTGCTCACAGTCATTCCATTCAGAAGCCACTGAAGCTGGAAATACATTCCTTTAAAGAACAAAGAATGCACTGTCCTTGTCCTTCGAGCTTGGCTTTGTCGGGGAACCTCACAAAACCCACAGAGAAATATGAACATAGGACTGTCACATAAATGAGTGCACTTTTTCTTAAGTAGAAGGCAAGAGAGGACATCAAGTCTCTGCCACTGCACCTCGATTATATACAAGAGACTGGGTCTGGATAAGAGAACTAGCAGGCACAAACACATCAACATGAGCTTTTACTACAACACCTTTCAAAAATACCACTTGCAGCTAGAAATCAATCAGAAATTATTTTTACTTGCTGTGAGATCATGACAGGAACAGCGAATCATCAATAAATAAATAAGAATATCAAGTCTACAATAATTTGTAAATTCTACATTGAAAAAGACCCCAGATCTCTACATCACTATGAGCTGCATTATCTTTGTCATGAAAAGATGGATTCAATCAAATTTTAAGAAACACCATCTCATGCAATAATGGAAAAGAGATTTCATGGTGTATTTTCTTCTGGATTACTTCAATTACTTTCAGCATCTCAGAAGCTCTTCCAAATGCAAAGTTTTGCTTTATGTTCTGTTTTGTTTTATTTTATTTATCATTTCAATTACCCCAGGCCAAATTGATCTCAGTCCATTGGCTACAGTTGCCTAAGACAAAGGACTGACTTGCCCCTGCAAGATGAACAAAGGGAAGGTTCTAACACAGTAACATCCAGTACTGAGGGCACAAAACCCATCTGAATCGGCTTCAACCTCAAGCTAAAACCAGCAAATACAAATTAAAATTTCCCAGGCCATATTCTCAAGATCAAAACCATTAATTTTAAAAGCTGAAACCAGTGAGGGCCTCCTCCCAGGAGGTCCTGAGTGACCTTAACTCCAATCGAAGTTGCCAATAGTTGAAAGAGCTCTGAAGCCTCCAGGACTGGGGCTTCCAATAGGCTACAGCTCCCAGCAACCTGGTAAAATTGGGCTCAGGGATCACCCTTCCAGTGGATTCCAGTAAACAATAATTGGAATTCACTCAGCAGTTTTCAGGACCAGAAGGGACACACATGTTTTGCCTGCTGACTGCTGACACTCACACTCAGGACAGAAGAATGTCCACATCTTCCTTTCATGGCCTCTTGGCCAGTTCATTAATTTTTAAAGGGGAATAAAGAGTTTTTCACTTAATAACATGCTCCTGGCACTGTTTTTGCTCTGTCACAAAGTTAAGCACATAAACAGTGGTCACTTCTGATATAACACTGAATACAAACTTGTCTCCTCCTGGTCCAACACAATCACATCCTTCTGCATTTTCATTGCCCAACATCCATCTCTATGGATTATCCTAGGAAAAGCAAGTTTTGTGTTACTCAGATGGAAGGAAAAAAAAAAAAAACCAAAACAGAAAGGAATTATTAAAGGCATTGGAACCACTTCATCAAATGACAAACAACTACTGGCTCTTATAAGTAATAACAGAGAAGGAGCAACAGCTTTGTGGGCTCTGTGGAGCAGAGCTCCAACTTAACCAGTGGATAAATCACCATGTTGGGAAACTAACACTATTCTGGAAGCAGACACCTGAAAGGCAGACACAGCAGGGGCTTCAAAGGGAGTGAGTTTGCAACAATCAGGTTGCCAGTGACACCAAGGCACAAAAAGTTCAACCTGACAACCCAAGGTCTTCATTCAGCTGAGTTATCAGCTGTGGGTTTTGCTGCCTTTCTGATTTCATGCTAGATTTTACATTTTAGGGAAGAACTTGGAAAAAATTATCTGAGGGTGCTCTAGGGACTCAGAAAACACATAAATTACCTGAGCATGCTCTAGGTAACATGTGTTAATCTCATGTCTTGCACCCCCCCAAGACTTTATACTCTAGAGCAGTCAATACTGGCTGTGCTGCAGAGTGATGAAAGATGCAGATCCTGCTCAGAAAGAGGATAAAGGATTCTCACAGTCTCCTGCAGGAATGCAGGAAGGATCAAATGGTCAACGCACGCTCTGTCCGCAGGGAAAAGCAGAGCGAAGAAGAATTCTCCGTTCCACTCCCGGTGGATTTCAGGCATTAGTTACGGAAGACGGATGCTGTGGGGCAAGATTTGAGCAGACACTTACATATCACTTCGGAAGGAGTACCAGAATTGGCTCCATCACGCGAGGCTGCCCAACGCCAGCACCGGAAAACCTCCGCCCGACACCGGCGGGCTCTTGCTGCCCTCTCCCGGGATCCGACCGGCGGAGCCACCGCCCGGCTCGCCCGGAGCCCGAACCACCGCGGCGAAAATAGCGCGGAGGCTTTGGAGTGTCCCTGTCGCCAGGAGCTGGATTTATGGCTTGAGGCAGCGCCTGTACAGCCGCAGCCAGGGATTCAGCCCATGCCTGGCGTTCCCTAACAGGGCACAGGGCTCACCCGTGACGGGAGATGCCGAAATTCCAGCCGGCTCTCGGGATGCCGAAATTCCAGCCGGCTCTCGGGATGCCGAAATTCCAGCCGGCTCTCGGGCACGCTCGTCTCTGCTCCGCCGTAACGAGGGAATTCTCGTCCTCTCCAGGAATTGCCACCCTCGCTGTCGAAGGCCTGCAGAAGTGAAAAAGAGAAGAGGATCGTACAGTACCAAATCCATCCCCACGTTCTGGACTGATGACCCCGAGGATGGATCTCCTGTCTCTGTGAAGAGGCAGTGGTCTAAGCTTACAGCCCCAGTTTGGCTGGGATTCCAAGCTTCTGATGCGGCTGCTGCCCCGTTGGGTGGGGGGAGATGGGATAATGGCCTCTCACAAACCTCCCTACCACAAAAAAAAACCCACATCAAGTCTTTGGCTTTTCAACATTGTCAAAAACTGTGCAACTTTGTAAACCCTGTGCCAGCTCTGACAGCAGTGGTGCCTTGAAGAGATGACCAAAGTGCTTGTCACGGCATGGAGCTGTGTCAGGGGAGGGTTAGGTCGGCTGTCAGTCAAAAGTCTTTGCCCCGGAGGGTGGTCGGGCACTGAGCAGGCTCCCCACGGAATGGTCATAACCCCG
This sequence comes from Erpornis zantholeuca, assembly GCA_013400515.1. Taxonomy (NCBI): domain Eukaryota; kingdom Metazoa; phylum Chordata; class Aves; order Passeriformes; family Timaliidae; genus Erpornis; species Erpornis zantholeuca. The sequence continues at coordinate 388,253 of VZTN01025214.1, forward strand.
AGGCTGCCAGAGCCCCAGGAGCATTTGGGCAATGCTCTCAGGCACAGGGTGGGATTGTTCCAATGTCCTGTGCAGGACTAAGAGTTGGACTCAATGACCTCAGTGGTCGCTCCCAACTCAGCATATTCTGTGATTTTTTTTCTAATATCTGAATCTCCTGTCTCAGCTTAAGGCCATTTCTTCTTGCCCTCTCACTGCAGAAGAGACAGGTCCCTGCCGCGCTTCAATCTCCTTTTAGGTAGGTGTAGTTGCCCCGAACGCTCCTCCAGTCGCCCCAAACCCTCGCCCTGTCCCTGCGGCTCCACTCCGCTCCTCCTGGCGCCAGGGGGCGCTGCGGCGGCGGGGGCGCCGCTCTCTCCGCCCGCCGGGGCCGC
>VZTN01025214.1:388793-425028 GCA_013400515.1 Erpornis zantholeuca
GCCGGGGGTGGCGCGGGGGGCACTGACCGGCTGGTACCGTCACTGACCGGCACCCGCACGCTGACTGGCACCCTCACATCAACCAGCTCACACCCTCACATCGACCGAGTGACACCCTCACGCTGACTGACACTCCGACACCAATTGATGCCCTCGCTCTGGCATCCTCACACTGACTGTCTGACACCATTACAGCAACTGACACCCTCACTCTGACTGACTGACACCCCCACACCAGCTGACACCCTCGCACTGACTGGCTGACACTCTGACACCCACACAACAACCGACAGACTGACATCCTCATAGCTCTGACTACCTCCCTGATTAACTGACCCCCTCACACCACTGACACCCCCACACTGACACAGCCTCGCAGCCCCTCACAAACTCAGATACACCTAAACTCCCCAAGTGCCTCACCTCACACCCTCCCGTGCATGCTGACATGTTCACACAGGCTGACACACACACTCAAACATAACCCCAGCCCGACAGGCACATTGGTGAGCAGTTACACTCATACACGCATACACACATGCCAGAGTGACCCTCGTTGCCTGCCCACAGCCAGGTCACAGCCACACTTACACCAGTGTCCCTGGTGGGCAGACACATGCGTGGGCACCAACAAGTCTCACACTTCCTTACTCTTAAGAGGCACTTACACACTCCCATACTCACAGCATGTACACTTGCATGCTTCGAGGATTTATCTGCTCTTTTACCTGCTCAGCTGCAATATGCTCATATTGTCCAAGCTACTTACACACACTCATGGTTGTGCTGCTAATTGTGCTCACACTTGTGGGCACTCACATTTGTATGCACCTCTCTAAGATTATCCCTCACAACCTGCCCCCTACATGAACCTGTGGGTGCGTTTACACCCTCATAGGGATTTTGACTCTCCTACACGCACACACGTTCACAAGCACTTACACACCCTGCTAGTCCCCTCATTCCTGCCTGTGTGTGTACCTGGCAGGAAGAGCACCTGCGAGAAGAACACTCACAGGTGCTTCTTCACCCAAGAGTGTCTTGTTGCCCACTCATGGGCACACTGTGGGCACACAGTGATGCACAGCCCGCAGTGTCCCGTGTGTGCCCTTCACACACCCTCACTCTTGTGCCCCTGTGTCCCTCATCACTCGCTGCTGAGCACACAGTTTCACTCATGGGCATACTCACCCCAGTGTGTTGTAGTGCCCTGCCACCCATCCACACTGCCTGTGTGTGTGTGTTTGTTCAGTGTGTTGTGGTGCCTGCACTGCTGCCGCTGTGGTACACTGTGACACGCTCACACATGCAGTTCCACTGCTGCACGTAGTGTCTTTGCTGTCTGGCACATGTTTGTACACACCTGTGTGCACTCCGCTGTGCGTGTACAGTCACACACACTGGCATGTCACAATTTCCCTGCCACCTGTTTCTTGGATCCTTCAGCCCCTTTCTTGCAGCTCACACCGGCACAGTCCTGCTTGCATGTAGTGCTCCTCATCTCTCACGTGTGTGTGTGTGTACACACAGCCCAGCACATCCCTGAGGATCCCACTGGGTACTTCTCTCCTACACACACACTCAGCACACCCGGTTTGCCACAGCATCAGGCAGGCCTCTACTGCCTCTGCTCATGCACAGAGACTCCGTGGAGTCTGTGCTCCCCGTTCCCCACATAGAGAATTATCTGCCACCTCTCTACCATAAAGCCCATCTCTTTTCTCATCACCATTCTCACAAGTAGGCCATGGCTCTTTGAGCCACGCAGACATATCCGAGCAACCTGTCACCTTTACAAATCCAGCTTTCCTGTACACACGCACCCCCAGGGTCACCCTGCACGGCAGGTCTGTACAGAGACCTGGTGCTGCCTCTGCTCCTGGGACAAGTCACCTCCACAGAGCACCTGCTGCCTTCTACATGTGCAAGTGCAGTATGGTCACCTTCTTTCACATACTGCACATTCTGTCACATACCCAAGTGGTGGAGCCACACCAGGTGTGGTACCTGACAGACACACAAACACTTGAGGGCTGTAGGTTACCATGAGCTACCTGTCTTACACAGGTAGATACACGGAGCTATGTATTTCATATATATATTTTTCAGCTCCACATTACATGTCACACACAGTGCTCCCCATTTTAATTTTGGTTAGTTCCCTCCTCTACTTTGTGTTATACAGAGAACTGCCCTGTTCACTCAGGCTCTTCATAGTTTATTTGATCCAAATTCCAGCATCATTTCCTACTTGTTAGTCCCTTACAGCATGCAGACACCTGCTCTCCAGCATATTCACATACACTCTTACCTGCACAGTGCCACCCTCACCTGTGACATGAGCACGGTCAGTGCTCCCATGGGCTGGATGAAGCGTAGAGCCGCTGTGGGACGCGATTCCAGGGCTTCCCCCGAGTGCTACCCTGGTATCTCCGGGGCTGTGCGAGGCAGACACCGCTCTGCAGGCCCTAGTGCAGCTCCACAGGGCAGTGTCACCTGCCGCATGCCACCCGGGGTTGTGCCACACCTATGTACCCACAGCACTGGCCCAGCCTTCGCTTGCACCTGGAGAAGGAGCCTGCCACCTCCTTCTCCCCTGCTCCCTGTAGCGAATGCTCCGTTTGTTGCTGTATGTTTCTGAGTGGCTTTTGTCCTTCTGTGAAGCTCCCTGTTCTCTGAAATTCATGCTGTCTCTTGGGTTCCACTTTGCAGACTGTTGAGCCTGGTTCATGCATGCCTGCTGGTTTTGAGTGGCATCGACCCTCTTAAATGAGTCTTCTTTTTGAAGTGTAAGGGTAAAATCCTTCTCAATAATGTTTTAACTGCTTAGGGGGACATTGACACATATATTCTCTTTTTTGTAGATGCCCTGATCTAACTTTCTTTTTTTTTTTTTTTTTTGCTTTTATAGCTGGAGCCCTATATGGATGAAAACTTTGTTTCAAGAGCCTTTGCCACCATGGGAGAGCTTGTACTGAGTGTAAAAATCATTCGAAACAGGTTGACAGGGTAACTGTTTCTGTTTGTTCTCCCAGTGAATTTGGACCGAAGTGTCGCCGTGGTCCTTCCATATCAGAGTGAATTTTCCCTTTGAGTTTCTCACCATTGCTGCCACCAATATGGGAATATTGATGAGAGCAATGGAGAGGGCACTGCTCGCTCTTCAGCCTCTCCTCAACAAACAAGGTTTGGCCCCCATCCTGGAGTGCTCCAGCACTCAGTCAGAGCAGTGTATGTATCTCATTCCATCCCTCTGGGAATTACACCTCCCCAGACTTGGGTCACTACTCTGTAGTGCAGCTATGTGATGCTGACAGAAGTGGGAAGTCTGACTTGGAGCAATGTGAGAACCTTTAGAGTTAATTTGAAATAAAGTGAGTGACTGTATGCAAAATAAAGTAGTTTCATTCTTATTCATTATGCTTTTTAAGTGTTGTAATTTCAGTTTTCAGTAGTTTAAGCTTGGGTGAGCAAATTGATGGTCAATGAAAGTTAGAAGTAAACTGTGAGTTAAACCATTTTCTATGTGCTTATGTTGACTTGACTTATGGTAAGTAGGGGCTATCCTTTGAGATCCAGCTTCTCTTTGGTAGCTAATGTTTATACTTTAAAAAGAAACAGTTCTATATATTGCAACTATAGCAAATTTCCTACCAGTTATCTAAAATACAACTTTCCTCCTCAAATGTGTTTTAAATTTATAACCTTTGTCTCTTCTCTCCTGTGTTGTATGTTCAGAATTCCAGCAGGCTATTGCTTTGTAGAATTTGCAGATCTAGCTACTGCAGAGAAATGTTTACACAAAATCAATGGAAAACCACTTCCTGGTGCTACACCGGTAAGTAAATGGGATCAGGCAGCTGGGAACCAAAACTTGGAAAGGACACATAGTGTAGAATCTGTATTTTTAAGGATTACAGACAAATTCAGTAGTTAGCAAACTGGGATTCTTCTTTGCTTTAGAGTTGAAGTTATGACTATAAAACTGTTAATGTTCTTGCTCAGAAAATTGTTGAGGAAAATCGCTGATTTCTTTGTGACTGTCTGGATAAAATCCAGGTGTAGAAATGTTGTGGGGTGTGGAGTTTTTTATATCTGAGCATTTCTGCTGTTACCAAAGTTGGACTAATGAGAAACTTGAGAATAACAAGGAAGAAATTAGACTGACTATAGTGTATGTCTGCCACAGTTCTTCCACCTCTCTTCTTTTGTATAATCATGGAGTCACAGGGTGGTTTGGGTCGGAAGGGACCTTAAAGCTTATCACATTTCATCCCCTACCATGGGCAGGGACACCTTCCACTAGACCAAGTTGCTCCAAGCCCCATCCAACCTGGCTTTAAACACTTTCAGGTATGAGGCAACCTGAGAATTCACCTGTGTGTGTTGTTACATGTGTACAGGATGAACTTGCAAGTTCACAGTGACTTTTGAGTAACATTGATTTGCAAGAAGAGCATGACTTTTAACCTTGCATTGTTCTTGGCTCTTAGCAAGCAGAAGTTATTCAAACCTCTTCACAGTGGAGAAGGAGCCAGAGCACTGAATAATTGCAGTGCATAACTAATGTCTTCTGTACGTAAAAGCTGTGTAGTTAAAAAGAAGAGGAGGAATAGTCAGAGAGGCTAATTTTAGGATGTTGACTCGAACGTGTGGTAGATTAAAATGGGACGGCTGACACAGCTGTCTGTTGTACCCACAGGAGTTGGCTGCAGTAGCTGGGGTGACTGGTTCATAAAGCAGCTCTAGAATCACCTCAGTTATGGTGTGATATACAAGATAAATGGATTCCTATTTCAGAGTAGTTAATACCTAGAGTAGGAAACTGGGGAGTTCAGATTGAGCTGTTTAGTCACCGTTCCTGAGAGGGTGACGTGCCCTGTTGAAAGGAGTCAAGGGGAGGCCTGGAGATATCTGTTTCACGTGTTTGCTCGTGATCAAGGCAAGCTGATCGTCCTGGATGCCTTCTGTAGGCACGGGAGAGACAAAGAGAGCAGCTCTTGCAAGGAGTAAGATAATAATGGAAGTTCGGTTTTGGGAATACCCATCCTTCTTCACAGCTTTGTTCAAAACACAGTGCTGTGTGGAGGGATGATTTGCATAACACACTGAGAGAATTACAGATGTCAGGCAGAGGTCCAAAGCAGCCCAAATCACTGTGTTCAGCAGGCAACTGCCCAGCTCATCCTTTTCATTTAGAGATTTCTGTTTACCAAAAACCTGAGCCTTTATTTATTTTTAAATACTGAATCAGCCAAAGGAATGACAGGGAGCCATGGTGCTAATGCTGTCTCTCTTTTCCAAGAATTGGTATTCCCAGTTCCCAAGTGGAAGTACTCTCAGGTGTCTCACTGATTTTAAACCCAGAATATGGCAGTGAAGAGCAGGATCAAAAAAAAAAAAGATCTTAGTGCTTCAAAGTAGAATCTAAATTTTGTGTTAGCTTGTAAATGATGCACAGAAAGTTGTGTAGCACTGTGCTCCAGAGAATGCAAGCATGCAGGGAACAGAATTATAGCCTAGAGTTAAGTCTCCACTCTATTTCCCAAGAATTATTTACCTGTCTTTGAGGGAAGGAAATCCATCATACGAGGTCCAGGCTCTTCACTGTACTGAATAAGTGCCCTGATCTCTAGGGAATTTCTGATTGTGATCTGAAATCCTGATTTCTGATCCTGAGGCTAGCCCCTAATCTCTAAGAGCTGACCTAAAGATCTTGGTCTCTTTAGATCTTGGTCTAAACTTACATGTAAGCTGGGCACAAGTTGCTGAAGTCTGGTAGGCTGGGGACAGAGAGTTCCAGATGTGCCAGCGGGCACAAATCTGGGTTGCTTGGAAACTCATTTTAAAAATATATTCAGATGCAAAATTTAGAGAGGCCTCCAGTGTCCAATGTAGTTCTTCCAGAACCCCTTAGTTTTGGATTAGCCATAGTTCCAGACTCAGGTTGATTCCATTTTCCAGTGTGGTGGATTCTGGTCTGCCAGTGTTTGTGTTAAATCGCAAAACTCCCATAGTGGTGCTGTCATTTCATTTTAGGAAGACCTTAAAATTGGAAGAAATTTAACATTTGTTATTAGTACCTTCTGTTCAGGTTCTGATTTTCATTATTATACCTATATTGGTGCTAAATAAGAATGTGCTTGTTACCTTAACTCGCTGGCCTGAAGGCATTGAACATGTGTCAGCATTAAGAAAGTTGTATTAAATCAGCTTATTGTATTTTCTCCTAATTGTTTGAAATCACATGACATCATTTGAATGTATGGATTCATTTTTGCCTTTTTTCAGGCAAAGCGATTTAAATTGAATTATGCAACATATGGAAAACAGCCTGACAACAGGTAAGTGCTCAATACTTAAATATTAATTTTGCCTGCTTAATGCCTCTTTATCAATTGCCTTGCAAAAAGTGTTCAGAATATGTTATGTAAACCTGAAGTTCATCACTGACCAATCTTTAGTAGAGGGAGGAGAACTCAGACTGCCAGTTTTGTGCTTTGCCTTGTGTGTGGCACAGCAGAGTTATCCAGTGTCCTTTAAGGTATTTTAACTTCATAGCATCAAAGTATCTAATTTATATATTATAATTTAAGCTCTATATATTATAATTTAAGATCTATGTATTGGAAATAGCATGTCTATAAATGATATATTAATGCTTTCCTGCCATATGAGAAATCAGAGATATCCTGTGAGTAATAAGCAGTGAAATAATCTTTAAATAAAAAGCAGTATTAAGTAGGTTGGTTGTGCTGCTTGAATTAACTTGAAAAAGCAGTGTCAATAAAAATTTTAGTTAAGCAGCTTAACTGGTGACACTTTAAAGTCTCCATTAAATGGTCTTTTAATATCACTCTTCTCTGAGTTCAAATATTTAGGCTAAATGGTAACTGTCACTCAGCATATCCTCTTTTTTTATTTTCTTTTTTTTTATGACTGTATTTAAGAAGTTTTCTATTGATTTCTTTAGTCCAGAATATTCCCTTTTTGTGGGAGACCTGACTCCTGACGTGGATGATGGGATGTTATATGAATTTTTTGTTAAAGTTTATCCATCATGTAGAGGTGGAAAAGTTGTTTTGGACCAGGCAGGAGTATCCAAGTAAGTAAGCTTTTCTTCACTCTTTTTTTTCACTTCACATGTGGCAACAGGAAAGATAGAATGCAGCAAGGGGGAAAAAAATTTCTTTTGGCTTAGATTTTAGTGATCTTAAAATAGAGTGTTCTTGGCCATTCAGACTGCAGTTTGCTTGAGTTTTGATAGTCACCATGGGTATTGTCACTCCTCTGTCAGTGGGAAACTCTTCTTAAAATGCTGAAAAATGTCTAAAGTAATCTTGAAACACTCTTCCTGGACTCTTGGGTAGAACTGTGCTTTACAAACTTTAGGCTATTGAGTGTATATTCCTGTGAGAGCTGTACATGTTTTTATATCAAACATGGTAGGGCACACAAAGCTGTGATTCACTATCAGGTTCTCAGTAGCTGTTTTGTTTGTCTTTCCTGAAAATGTCTTGCCAAAAACAGGTATCAAAGAGTTGGATTTCTTAATGTAATTAAAACATTTCTAAATAGCACAAAATTAAGCTGAATTTTCCAGAGGAGGGAGGAGTTGGTGAGCATCCTTGTTTCCAAAGCAGAGCATGGCTTCAGTGAAGCACAATTTTCTGATATAATACCTGTGAGATTGTTGGGATAAGCTACAGGCTATGGCTATTGGTCCCCCCACCTGCTCATATGTGGTTTCTCAGTCTTAGACATGCTGGTTTGAGGGAATCTCTGGAGGTCTCTCCAAACAGGACTGCAGCCAGTGCTAGATCACATCATCCATGAACCGTGTGGCCTGGAAGAGCTCCCAGGATGGAGATAATTCAGCCTGTCTGGGCAGCCTGTTCCAGAGCTGCACTCCCTCCCCAGTCATGAAGTCCCTCTTCCAAGGTCCAAGCTGAACCTCTTGCAGAGCTCCTCAGTCACCTGGCTGTCAGGTGCCTGTGCTGTCATTGCCACCTCACCTGGAACTGGCACTGCTGGGTTGGGCTCTGTGTGCCTTCTGCTCCTCCTCCTCCGTGTAAACCCTGCAGTTCCCCTTGTGCTGCACCTGCTTCAGTCTCTTGTCTATAGAACAGGTGTTGGTGCTGCAGTTTGGACTGTTAGTTGGGTTTTGGGAACTGTATGTAGGTGCAGACCTCAAGGAAAGGGAATCTGTAGTAGCTTGGGAAGTGGGGAAGGAGCAGGGACTTAGAGTCCTGTTCCTGGGAAAAGCAAAGCAGTCTCCCTTGGCAGTGCCAGTGTTGGTGCCAGGGGCTTTGTTGGGACTTGTGCAATTGCTCAAACCTGAGGCAACTGCAGGTGTCAGTGTGATGTGAGAGAGGACCTTAGGGCTTGTGGACATGCCCAGTGAAGCCCTGGCCTTTCTAGCCAGGGCTGCTGGAGGAAGGCCTCCTCCCAGCACCTCTTGTGCAGACAGGAGAGGAGCTTGGAGCATGGTGCTGCGGTGCCATGCCTGCTTCTCTGCTTTCTGCTGAGGCTGCAGGTGTTGGGGCTTTTCAAAACTTCAGGGACAGGTCAGAAGACCTTCTGGGAGGTCCTTGCCAGGAAGAAATTATTTCTTTTCATACAGTGGTTTAGCCATTGGTGTGGAAAAGCTAAATATCTGGAAGAGTTGGAAGAATCACTGTCTGGAAGAGTTGGAAGAATCACTGTCTCCCTTGCAGCAGCCAGCATCTGTTCCTGTACACTGCATCCAACTCTACCTGTCTCTCTTTTGGAACTCCCAGTCTTCCCAGTTTCTCTTACATACTCCTGGTCCCATCTGAAAATCTGCAGGAGTCTTTTGGCAGCTTAGAAACTTAGTTGGGTTTGTGTGTGAACACCTTAAACTGACTTAGAAGTTGACTTGCACTGGATTAATTTGCCATAGTCCTTTGGGCCTGTGTAGAGTTTTGCTTGTGCTTAATAATCTAGTTTGTATGTAGATAAGCCTAAGCTTTGATCTGGTCTTTTTGTGAGGAGGATACATCCATACCTGTATATACATATAAAAATAAGATATTTGGACTTGTGTGTGGAGCTTGCTGTGCCAGGTACTGAGTTTTCTGGGGCATGAACTGCTCTGGAATAGCTGCCAGTGGGGACCTTTCATGAGTAGTAGGTGATGCTGCTTTCAAAATAGCACATTACTTGGTGTTTAGCAGTTGCCACAGAATAGATAATGCACTGTAAACTTACACCCTTGCTTACGGCTCGTTCTTTTCCCCAGGTAGACAAGCCCTTCCCTCCCAAACTCCTTCCTTTGCTCTAGATGGATTCCTGTTACCCTCCCACACCTAAGTCTTTGATCTTTCTGCTGCGTGAGGCAGCCCATCCCATGATGAGATCCTGGCACTGCCCTCTTGGATGCTGTTGCATTGCTTCTGACTCACTACAGCATCAAAATCCCACGCAAAGGACTGTTGGGGTTGGAGGGAGCTGGAGTTTTCTGTCTGGCTGACGTGCAGTGCTGCTGCACCATAGTGAAGGGTTGTTGCAGAGTCCTGGGGTTCTGGATGTCCCTGTCCCTGTTCCTGTCCCTAAAACAAGCAGGTTTTAGCTACTTGATGTTAAGAGCTCATTTTCAAGCCCAGTGTTTGAAATGATGTTGTTGGGAATGGCAGAAAGGCTATTTGAATATATTTCTGTTGAAAAGTGAACTTGATTGGAAAGCATATCTCATTGACCCTAGGGAAAAGTAGTGTTTTCCTTCACAGTGGGACAGTTTTGGATACAAGCAGCGTCTGTCTTGTCAATCCTGTGCTGACTTGCAACTCTTGAGATTATCAGTATCCTCCCAGCAGAGATTTGGAGCTTTACCACTGTCAGTTCATGCATTTCGACATGGCTTGTGTCAGCTCACTTCCAGTTCCCCAGAATCCACTGGCACAAGAACTACTTTACATTGTCAAGCCCTTGAAAGCACTGCCAGAGCTTGGACGTGTGGCTTCAAGCATTGAGGAAAAGCAACTGGAAGGCAGAATCATTTCATCTCTCCCAAAAGCAGGGACAACAACCCTAATGAACGTTTTCAAGTTCACTGTGTTTCTCAAACCAATTCAAACTTCACTGTAACTAATTTTTATAACGTGGCATGGCTCTTTGGGGTTGGTTTTATGTGAGTTGTTCTGTGTCTCCGCAGAGGTTACGGGTTTGTGAAATTCACGGATGAGCTGGAACAGAAGAGAGCACTGACAGAGTGTCAGGGAGCTGTGGGGTTGGGCTCTAAACCTGTACGCTTGAGTGTGGCTATACCAAAAGCGTGAGTAGAACAGGTGGACGTTTAGATGAGCAATCACATCTGGTTTTAAATGTCTTTTAGTGCTTTGGGTACATGTCCTGGATGTTTCCATCACAAAATGAAGGTATACCCATGAATATGGGGAGTATCAGAATGGCCAGGAGTTCAAAGAAATTATAACAGTAGCTCAAGACTAAGCATTTTACACTGTTTTGAATTGTAAACATTATTAAATCCACACAGATGTGCACACACTGTAGTTAAATATGATTGTTTTAAAAGTGTATGTTCCTTTGCATTAAATTGAAATAGTCTAAATCTACTTATTGATGTCTGGATGGCAAAGCTCAACTACCTTGCTAATTCTATTATGATGTCTACTACATATAAGACTTTTGGGGCAGGGATTAACTTTTTTTTCTGTGTTTGTTCAGAACCTGATACAATGAGATCCTGGTCTGACTTGGGGCTCGTAGCACTAGGGTAATACGAATCATAGTAATTGCTCCCTATTTGAATAATATTTAGATTTTCAGTGACCTCGTAAGTCTGGGGGTGGGGGAAGGAAAAGAAAAGCAGAAAAAAGGGGTGTATCGTGGTGAGAAGATGAATGTTTCCTTCTTCCTACTTCTCACTAATTTCATCATTAGTAGAAAAAGCTTTATGTGTGACACATTTTCATTTTCAAACAATATTTGTCATCTCATTATTTCAAATCTTGATAGTTAGGTGGAATCCGAGTTCCTTGGGAATGCTGCCACTTTATGGCAAGGAATAGGAATTTTAGTCAGTTCACAGGATATTTAAGTTTATTTTTTGATCATTAGTAGTTCTTATTTCATGAACTTTTTCAAGCCTATGCATCGAAGACCACCCAGTTCAGAAAGAAAGGGGATGAGTCCTTGCTTAGGTTTCTGTATGACAGTGGCAGAAGGGAGAGTTTTTTCCATTCTTACAAAAGAAAACTCCAGGTTTTTTGCAAGACTTTAAGTCTTTAACTCTTCATGTAAAGCAAGACTTAGTACCTTCTCTCAGAAAGCTGCAGATCACTTAACTTCATCCTCTTTATCAGAAGGTAAAAGGGACCCCAGTATCTGGATTGTGGTTCAGGATTGTTCTAAACTGAAACTCATAGTCCTGAACTCTTCCCGAAGGCAGGAAGTGATACCCAATTAGCTCGTAAAGAATGAAAGCAATGTTTATTAGTTAAGAGGAATATGAACACAGGAAAGGGCATTAAATTTAAACCACTTTTTTCTTTATGCAAATAATAAATATTGCTGCAATAAATAGTGAATATATTTTAAAGATTGAAATTTGCATGTTAGACTAAGCCTTGTCTTTTTACCACATTGTATCTCAAGCTATTTCACTGCTTTTTTTCATACTTATTCTGCACTATTTGCAACTTACTCCTGCTTTATTTTTTGAAGTAATCGCGTGAAACCAATGGAGTACAATCAGATGTACAACTACAATTACAACCAGTATTACCAACAGTATCACAGCTACTACGCGCAGTGGGGGTACGACCAGAACACGGGCAGTTACAGCTACAGCTACCCCCAGTATGGCTACACGCAGAGCACCATGCAGGTAGGGCAGCACAGAAACACCAGGGAGCTTGAAAGGTGGCCTGGGAACATCTTCTCTTCAGCTCTGGGAGTCACAGGATGTTGTGAGCTGGAACGGACCCACAAGAATCATTGAGTCCATCTCCTGGCCCTGCCCAGGACACCCCAACAATTCCAGCCTGTGCCTGAGAGCATCGTTTAAATGCTCCTGGAGCTGGGGCCTTGGAGCTGTGACCATTCCCTGGGAAGACTGTTCAGTGCCCAAGCACCCTCTGAGGAAGGAATCTTTTCCTGATATCCAGCCTAGCCCTCCCCTGACTGCTCCAGCCATTCCTTCAAGTCCTGTCCCTGGTCATGGAAAGCAGAGGTCAGAGCTGTCCCTTCGGAGGGACTGCAGACCTTAATGAGCTCTGCCCTTAGTCTCCTCTTCTCCAGACTGAACACACCAAGTGATCTTAGTATAGATGTCTTAATGATGAAGTCTTAATATAGCTACTATTTAGTGTTTAGCCCCTGGTGTGTCTTTTTGCCTTATGGGGGATATAGTGCTGAGGTAAGTAAAGGTCTGGAGGACACAAAAGTTCTCTTAATACAGTTGTCATGGTAGAAGAGTTCTCTTGGTACAGGGAGTGCTCAGAGTGCCTTTGGCATCCTTCATAAGCTTTGTTATAAAAGATAGAACACATCAGAACAGTCACCCCACTTCAACCCTGGAATTTCAAGAACTGCCTCTGTTAGAGGTTTAGTGTGGGATCTTGCCCGTGGAGTGTTGGGAGTGGAACACACACTTATGTGTGAACAATTCTGTTGTAATAACTCCAGTATAAAAGTCAGTCTCTGACAGTACTAATCAACAAGTGATGCTTGCAAAAGAAAAGATAATTGTCCTCTGTCCTAAGGGGTTTGTTTCTCCTTGCAGACATATGAAGAAGTTGGTGAGGATGCATTGGAAGGTATGTGTCTCAGATTCTGTATTGAAGTTGTCTGTTTGTTCTGCACTGCTTAGAGACAGACTTCCTCAAATTTGCCCTGATTTCAATTTATAATATACCTTTATCTTTGAATAAATCTAAATCTGAGAAAATTTGTGGGTCACTATCACCTAGAAAAGTTGCATCCTGGTTTTACTGTTGCTGTTCCTAATCTGAACCTAATGAGGATGAAAACTATTTGACTTCACCAGCACTGAGATTTTAATCTTCTGTCGTACTGAATTTTTTATCCTTTTTTTACTAGGGTTTTTTTTTTTCTGATATGCTACCAAGGAAAAAGTGGATATTCTGTTTTTCTATAAAATCTTGACATTTAGAGCCCAGAATACTTCACTGTGCTTTTAGTTTAAAAATAAAAGGGAATAATATCAGGCAGCACTCTGATAAAATATTTCAAGCAGTCCTTGCTTGAAATGGGTCACTAAACCAGACTGGGGGTTTTAGATACCTGTACAAGTTGCTTTCATTTATTGATGCAAGAAACTGTCATTCCATGCCAGCAGTTCAAGATTTTTGTCTTGAATGGAATATGCACTATACAGTGTATCTTACTCTTCTCTTAAAAAAAAAAATATTAAATTACATGGTAAGAGATCTACAGGGCCCAGATGATATATGTGGAAGCTCTTAATGGCTCCTAAAAGCATTCCAGGAGAGCTTTCCTTTTGCTGAACCAAACATACCAGGACTAGATCTGGAATATCTCTGGATATCTCTTTTTTCTGGTTGATTAAATGAATTATTCCAACATTTGTAGGAAACTGAATTCATGTATTGCCACTGTATCATTCCTTTTCCTTAAATCTCTCCTCCTGTAATGTGTTACAATATGATGCAACTAAAATCAAACATGGAATCCTGGAATGGTTTGGCTGGGAAGGAACTTCAAAAGCCATCTTTTTGCACCTGCTGCCATGGGCAGGGACACCTTCCACTTGACCAGGTTGCTCCAAGCCCTGTCCAACCTGGCCTTGGATGCTTCCAGAAATGGGGCAGCCACAGCTGCTCTGGGCACTCTTTGCCAGGGCCTTACCTCCCTTCACAGGGAAGTCACATATTTACAAACATTTTATTCCTGATGTGTTTTAGAGTCTACATTCATTCAGCTTTGCACTGAGAGTCACTCACTGACCCATGTGATTGTGCTACTCTGATAACCTGAGATTTGGGTTGCCAGTGTTGTTAGGTGAGCTTTACACCCTACAGAGGTTTGGGGAGTCCATCACTGCACTGGGACCAGCAGGATTGGATCTGCTGGCTTGTCATCCAGCTCCAAAATACTTTTCAAACATTTCTTCCACATGTAAAATAAGGCCACATTCACACATAATGCTGTGGTGCCACTGGCACTCCCTTGGTTCCTAACTGTGATTCCAGCTTTGAGCTGCTGGAGGCTTTGGCAGAGCAGCTCTGGTCACTGCTTGCAGCAGCATAGGACACTCCCATCCATCTCTCCTTCCATCATTTGTGCCTCACAGTGGAGTAAGCAGAAGGGAACATGGACCTCTGCCTCTGCTCCTCCCTCTTCCATCAGGGTGAGCCCCTTCTGGCAGTGCAGGTGGCTGCACTGGGCTGCATTCCCTCCACTGGCTCTCCTGTGGAGCAATCACTGCTGAAAAAAGGAACATGTTTGAATGTAGTTATTCCTTATCCCATTGCAGAGATTGACTAGGGCTGATCTGCTCAGGTTTGTGATTGGGCAAGTGCTGGGAATGTCTGGTGACTCACAGAATCACAGAATATTTGGGGTTGGAAGCACCTCTGAAGATCATCCTGTCCAACCCCCTGCTAATGCAGGCTTACCTAGAGTACAGGACACAGGAACACATCCAGGTGGGTTTGGAATGTCTCCAGAGAGGGAGACTCTACACCCTCCCTGGGCAGCTGTTCCAGTCCTCTGCCACCATCCATGAAAAGAAATTCTTGTTCATGTTGAGGTAGAACTTCTTGTGTTTTAGTTGTTCCTTGTCCTGTCAGCAGGAACCACTGAACAGAGTCTGGCAGTATCCTTTGACACCTATTGAGACTTCCCCTATGTTTGTTTTAATAAACCAACTTGTTTACAGGGTGGGTTTTTTCTGAACACCTTTGATGTGTGACCTGTTTTTCTGTCTTTCCTTCCACAGATCCCACGCCTCAGTTGGACGTGCACGAAGCAAATAAACAGTTTATGGAACAGAGTGAAGAGCTCTACGATGCCTTGATGGACTGTCATTGGCAGCCTTTGGACACTGTCTCATCAGAGATCCCAGCTGTGTTATAGCCTCGTTGCTGAGGCACTGTGTCTGTGAGACATCCTGCCAGCTCCAGACTGTTACTCTGCCCCTGGATCCTGCAGTGGCGAGGGGTGGCCCTTTCCCCACCCAGCTCTGGTACTCGGAGTACAGGAGGACTCTGTGGCCTTTCCTGTAGAGAACAAGTATTGTAGGAGCATCACGGTAACCTTTTATCATGGTGAAAATTAGAACTGCGACAGTTTTATTCCTTTTGTCTTGAAATGAACTCTTAATACTTACTGGGAATTGTAATTTATAAACTTTCAACGAGATGGCAGAGGGGAGAGACTCTACTCCATCGTACAATAAAAAAGTTGGTCTTTTAAGTAAAATTATCCTTTGCATTTTGGTTCCTGCCCATCTTTCTGTTTTGCTGCCCATTCAACTGTCTTAAGTCATTTGACCCAACAGTCATGAATGTGTTATTTTAAAAAAGATCGTTGCTGGACACCACTAAAATGTCTCAAAATCTTTCTAGTGACTGGGTAAGGTTGCTGTAACTTGAGCATGGGATGAAAGCTTATGTTCTGGTTAACTTAAGCTGTGACCTTGAGCTTGCAAGTCTGGTGTTCTTAAGCAATCAACCTGAAGAGCACTTTGGAGAGCAAAGACAGAAAGGAACATTATAAAGCTACAGATTGATGCCTTTTACCTGGTGATCTCTTGCACACCTGGCCTGCTTTTCCACCTGTGTATGAGGAAATAATACCCCATCAACAAGCAGTTTAAAACACTTTTTCCAGCAACCATATTTAAATGTTATTTTGTGTATCATGCCTTTATTTTTTTTTACTGTGGACACACCTTGATGGTTTAATTGAGATGTTGAGATTTTGTAGTGTCTTCCACTGTCTGGTCAGAGTGAAACTGAAGATCTTGCAGCAAAAACGGGTCAGAGCAATTGCATTGATATATTGTGCAACAAATGGTTGTTAGCCTGGAAAGTGGTTTTCTATTGGATGTTGTATAAGATGGATGGACAAGCAATATATTTAAGCTGATATGTTGCATTAGAGGTGAAAGTGAAAATAATAGCACTTATATACATGTTATAAGCCCTTTTTTACGCTTTTGTGCCTTAAACTCTTGGAGAAATAGGAACAGAGAAACTACCTGTAATAAATGTCTATCCAAGGAATCGTTTGGTAACTGAAATTGCTGCTGCAGAGCATTTCGTTGCCTCCCTGCCCATGTTGATGCAGAGATTTGCCACAAAATTTAAATGATTTGATAAAGCTACTTCTACTACACCTTTGTTTGTGTCCATAATTATGACCTATTTGTCAGTCTGTGGTGGGAATGCGAGGGGAATGGTGATGTGACTGGAGTTAGGTTATTCCTAACGAGTGGAGCTAAAGGACTGCTGGACTCCTGCGTTCTCTTCTGCTGTGAATTTTCCTCATGACGTGCCCTGACTGTGCTGCTGTCTCACCTTCAGCTGCTCTGAATGTAAGGGAAGGAATGTTCCCTGTGCATGCCAGGAGTTTCAGAAGCAGCAGAAGTGGAAGGGAGCAGAGCTTTATATCCTCTGATGTGGCTGCTCAGCTCAGGACAACCCCTCTTCTTGGGAAGTTGAGCAGAGTGGCATTGCAGAAGAGATGTAAATAAGGGGCTGTAAAACATTTTCTAGATGATTCTGTTTGTGTTCTGCCCTGTGTGCCTGCCCTTCTCCTATGTTGCCTTTCCCTACCCCCACGAATTTTACTTTCTGCAGTGTGGCCATCCCAGTTTGCCCTGGGGGTGAAGCAACACTTATTTATCAATATAAATTTATTCTGCTGTCCTCATCTGCCCAGCATTGCTGTCTGTGGAGTATTTCCTAGTGCCTGGATATACTATCTCCATACAGGTCTGTCTCTAGCGAAGAGAGGAGCAGCTTATCAGGGAGCAGACAGCAACCCTGCGGGAAAATCCTTTTGCTCTCTGCTTTTGTTTTGTGGTGGAAACAAAACTGGTAAGTATTAATGCAACCCATCCTAACCCCTAATTCCTGGGAGAGCCGGGCATGTACAGACCCTTGTGAGGAATAATTTGGGAGTGCAGAGGCCAGCAGAGATGACCTGCTGACGCCTGTTTACTGGTGCTGCAGAGCTTAAAATAGCTCCTGCTTTCCTTTTAGGAGAGAGGTTGATGTGAGGCTCTGAGCCTCATTCCCTGGAGGTATGAGCCAGGCTTTTGGGGCTGTTTGGGAGAATCTCAGCCAAGGTTCTGTGGAGCTGTTAAATCTCTGCATTGTTTGGGGTTTTTTTGTTGTATCACTTACTCATCTTAACGTTCATTTTCAGCTCCCAGCCATTATTGCAGTGCCTGAAGCACAGGAGAGACTTTTATGTGGAGCTACAAAACAGCCACCACCTGCGATTTGTAGGGTTTGCCTTTTGGAATCCAAGTTAAATAGAGTGTGGGATTTTGTTTCTCCCAGATGGCTACAGGAAAAGCCCAGATTAATTACCATTTAGCGTCAGACAGGATGAAAGACAAGGACTCCGTATAGTAAGGTAAATTTTGCTTTTATCTCTATATGCTATAGGGAAGAAGTCCAAGGCAAATGATATCACAGCTCCCTGGGATTACATAATTCCTGAAAATTTCATCCAAATCTATAACAGAGATCACGAAGCACTCTGCCTTTCAGCAGGGTTTATAGCAATTCCAAAAACAACTCAAACATTCTTACTGTGTTCTTTGACGAAGATGCAATCATCCAATTTAGATGAAATTGGAGGGACTCTGACTCCCGTTTGAGTTACACAGACTGGGAATGTTCAGCAGAGTTGGAAGAACATGGGTGTTTTCAGGCACTGGTGATTTCCAAAGGGTGGCCTCTGAGGCTCCGGGGTGGCCTCTTGGCTGCCATTAGCCCGTGTTTAACACATCAGGCTGGCCTGGAGGCGATCCTAAGCCGCTTCCAAAGGGATGAGGAGTCTGGAAGCATTTCTCTAGCAATGGATGAGAGGGCTGAAAGGGGCTGACAGCGATTTTTTTTTTTCCCGTGTGAGTCTAACTAGAGAAAATTCCTGTTACTTAAATCAGCTTCTGGAAACGGGTTCATATCCCACACACTGAGACATACACAACAGCCTTAGGAATTTCTCTGAATCCCTTTTGAGGAACAGAGATAAATATTTGACTCTAATCTTCCTGTACTGGGTTTCTCATTACTGGCTTGTTAATCCTCAGCTTCTGCTAAACAAGATCTGAGAGGAACTTTTCCCTTCCAGCCTTGCTATCACCCAGTGATCTTGTAAAGCATACTGGATACACCAGTTTCTGGATTTAACTTGGGATTTGCTTAAACATGAAATTAACTCAGTGGCAGGATGAGGTATGAATTTAAAATGCAATAGCAGAAACTGATAGAGCTGCTTCAGGAAATGTCACCGACAGTCTCATTTTCCCTTTCTTCCTGGTTAGAGCATTTCTTCAGAAAATATCTCCTTTTTTTTTCCTTCCTTAGCAGTTATTCCAAGTCAAAATGGTTTTTCCAAGTGCAGTCAGTTTTTTAAGAAGGGGTTTGGGGTCCTGCTTGGCACACACTCATTTTTCCCAGGCATGAGGTGGGATTTTTGGAGTGTTCCATGCAGAACTGTTGGACCTGATGATCCTTGTGGATCCCTTCCAAGTCAGGATGTCCCATGAGTCTATAATTCAAATACCATGCTGCTTCTGCTGTAAAATTTCCAGGGAGAAAGCAATGATGGATAATACAGTTAAGGTGATAGAGATTGAGAGCTAACCATGGCCAGGACTAGGCTTGTCCCCTCGATGTGTCCCAGGGAGCCACAGGCACAACAATCCACTGGGATCACTAATGCACACCTGCTTTGCCTTACTGATAGTTTTCACATCCGTGTGCATTGTCTGGTCCCACCTGTCAGGTGCTGGGAACTGCAGCCTCTTCCAGCATGTGCTGCCTGTCCTGGGCTGTGGAAGAGGCTGCTGAGACATTCCTGGGAGGTTTCATGAGGCCTTCATTGACCATGGATATGCAGTGGGATTTTCTTAGCCCATCTTGCATCTCCATCCATCTTGTCACGGCAGGCTGAGGTCTGCTGGGCATGCAGTGCTTTTCATTGCTGCTCTTTGGGGATTCTCTGAGTTCAGCATTTGGAAGAGTCTCTTCCCAAACAATGCTTGTGAAGGTTTGAATTTTTGGGGAAGGTTGATGTTTTTTTCCTACAGTGATTTCCCAGCTCCTACCCTGCCCTAGGATTTGACATGATTTCTAGGCTCACTTTGTACAAGTGGCTGTGCCAAGGAGACTCCAGGGATTGCCTCGTGACTTGTTGGAGCAGCTGTGAGATCCATGGGGGAGGAGAACGGGAACAGCTGCTTGTACCTCATCCCTGCCAGCTTTGCCAAGGGCTGTCTTGGGGAGGGTTTGGCCACACAAAGTTTGGGGCTCAGTCCCTGACTTTAAATGGCTTTAAATGGCTGAGGGTTTTTTTGTTGCTGATCTGGCATGTTTGGAGGGCTCAAAAGGCCATTACTGACCACTGGGAATTTTTTCATCTGTTCATTTGCTCAGAACAGATTAAAAAAATTATATCCTTCTTCCCCTTTCTCCAGGGCTCGGGCAGGAAGCAGTCTCAGGCTTTTTCAGCTGATTTCCCACAATGGTTGTGCCTTCAGCGCCAGCAGCTGTCCCAGCACTCCTTTCCAGCCGTCAGCAGGTGCTCCCATTTTAAATCCTTTCCACGGATTATGGATCATGAGCCAGGAACCTTACAGAGGTATTGTGCTGGCAAACAGACTTCTGTTTCCAGTAACCTTTCCTTCTATTCCCAAGGGTGGGGTGTTCCCTCCGTGTTCCAAAAGGGAGGAAGGAGTAGGGGAAATGCAGCTGCTGCCTTCAGCTTTTTCAAGAGCAACCCTTGTGTGGGTTGGAGGAGGAGAGAGAAATTGTGTTTGTGCAACCCAGACTGGAGAATCATTTAGGTGGGGTGGAAGAGTGTAAGCTGCTCCCGGCGCTAGTGGGGGGTTGTGAATCATGGGATCATGAAACAGTTTGGGTTGGGAGGGGACTGAAAGTTCATCTCATTCCACCCGCTGCCATGGGCAGGTTGTCCGGGGGGCTCGTTCATCCTTTGGGATGGGATGGGATGGAGTGGGAGGGAGGAAGGGAGGAAGGGAGGAACGAAGGAACGAAGGAACGGAGGAACGGAGGAAGGAACGGAGGAACGAACGGAGGAACGGACGGAGGAACGGACGAACGGACGAACGAACGATGGATGGCGGGAGCTGTAGGCAGCGCGACCTACAACTCCCAGAAGCCTCTGCAGGAGGGCCCGGCACCGGCAGCCAATCGGAGCCCGCACCGCCGCACTATAAAAGGTGGCCGCGAGCCGCCTTCCGCCTCTCTCGGCAATGGCGGCGAGTCGCGGTAGTGGTGTGGGGACCATCGGGGACCATCCGCCGCCATCCTTCGTCCCCCGGGCTCTCCCGCCGCTCGGCTCCGCTTCATCGGCGCCCAGGGGACATTGCTCCCGGCGGCGGCGCATCGGTGCGCTCCGAAGGCTACGAAAGGCAGCGCGGCCTTGCTCCCGCCCTCCTCGCCAGGCCGGGCCTGGGCCCGGGTGAGCGAGAGACCCCCGAGGTTGAGCTAATTCCCTGTCCCGGGACAGGCGGCGGCGGGCGAAAGAGTCCCGCGGACCCGCCCGGCCCTATCGAAGCTGCGTCTGTCGGTGCTGTGGCAGATGCGGTCAAAAAGGAGCCGAAAGCAAAGGGATTTTCCTCGACGGTCGCCGCTCAGTTGGAGCCTTCGTAGCTGTCCGGCAACATTTCGGAAAAATACACGGCCCGCCATGGGCTTGGGGGATGGTTGCTGGTGCTGGTAGCAGGCGTTTTTAGTTGCTGCAAATCCCTGCCCCGGGGGTCCAAATTAATGCACGGGGTGGGGGGGAACCGGATATCCTGTCTTTCTGTAATTTTATTTTAATTCACTTTTCTTATAATGTATTTAAAGCTCAATATTCTCTTCTTCCCCAGCAGCGTCCTGGTACAGAAGGTGCTCCCGGAACATGGGATGGTTGGTGACGGCCTCACCTTTGGGCAGATGAGATGGGCGATCCGGGTTCTGGAGTCCTCGCTTGGGCTCAGAATTTGGTTGCTTTCCTGGCCTCCCTGGGCCAGAGCAGGAACGAGCAGCGTTTCCAGCCCCTTTGCTATCACCACGTGCTGTTCCAAGGCTGTGGGATCCTCCACAGGGCTTGTCCTTGGGGCTGGGCCCTGCAAACTCCCGTAGTTCTTGCTCCATCCGTGATCATGTGTGGGTGAGATAAGGGCAGCTCCTCTCTCTGGGCCTGACTAGAGGCAAAACTAGAGATAACCCTGATCCCAGAGCTAGTGGATCGCTCTGTCACAGACTTTACTGAATAGACTCCATGTTTATACCTGCATGTTTATCCAAGAGCTGTGGCTCCAGGCAGTAGCTGCAGGTCTCCAACAACATGCCAGAGCAATGGGAAGGTCTTTGACTGCTGGGCCTCTTCTGCCTGTGGCTGTCACTCACCCCTCCGATACCCTTTTGGGAATTGGGCTGTTGCTTGCTTGTGGTTTCAGGGTGGGATGAGTCAGCAGTGTGTCCACAAGAGTCTGCAGCCCACTGCTGATATTGGGGGTATGTTGTGATGTCTTCCAGGGGTCCTGGGTGTTCCAGAGCTCACCCATCTGATGGATTAACCCAGGTGAGAAGGTAGTACCCTTGTTAGAACTCCACAGCCCATCCCTCCAAATCCCTTTCCCATCAGATCTGAATACCGATCTTGTGGTCGAAAAAGGAGGAAGAGTAAAGTTCATGCTGGTCTTGGGCTCTCTGCAGGTGTGTTCTGTGCTGAGAGGGGCCACTAGGAAGACAGGCTGTGCTGGCCTCACTATGTTGGGAAGTCTGGTTGGGGAGGAAACTACTGGTTGGGAGAAGGGAAGAACATTAGGCATGGGGGGCAGAGGGTGCCATGAGGAGGGCTGGGATTTGTTGGGAGAACCTGAGCCATGAATTTACAGTGACCCATCAGCTTCAGGAGCCAAACTCTGTCTCTGTTTTTTCAGCAGTTACTCTGTGGAAATGGGTGAGAACCTGTGAGCTCTGTCCAAAGAGCTTCAGCTTGGTTCCCAGAGGACCTGGGTTGTGAGGAAGCTGCAGTGTGGAGCCATGTGAGTGTTCTCTGGGGAATTCTGGTGTTGGGATGGGCAGTGAGTTTAAACTAGATAACTGGGAGGAAATTCTTGGCTGTGAGGGGGGGGAGACCCTGGTTGCCCAGAGAAACTGTGACTCTCCCATCCCTGAAGTGTCCAGGGCCATGTTGGATGGGGCTTAGGGCAACCTGGTTGGGTGGAACCGGTGAGCTTTTAGAGTGCCTTCTAACCTCAACCGTTCTGGGATTGCATGATCTGGAGTGGGGTCTGGATGGCAGGGAACAGTTCAAGCTGACTCTGCCTGTGCTGAAAGTGGCCCATTTTTCACCTGGACTGTGTGGGTGGGAATGATCAACCTCATTTTGGAGGCTTTTAATTGGCCAGAGTTGTGATCTGTGGGGCAGGGTGGGTGAGATCAGTGGCAGTGCAGCCTGGTCCGTGATGACTCCCGAGTTTGGAGACTGTTGGATGAGTCCTGCGGATATGGGGCTGAGGCCAGGCATGAGCTACCCAAAACCTCAGGGCAGGGTGGGAGCATCCAGGAGTTTGGGAAGGTGGATGGAATCTGATACAACTGCTCATTGCTCAGGTGGATTGTTTTTCATCCTTTTTTTCAGGTCAAGCAGAGGGTGAGCCATCCCTGAGGGACTTGGTGCTGCAGTGCCAGACCTTTCTGCAATCGAGGTCTTTCCCAGCCCTCTCCTCCAGAAGTGGGAGCCCTGCAGAGTCAGATCCTCGCTCCTTCCTGAGCTGTGAGCTCTACCAAGGGGAACCAACCACTTCTGGGCTCCACTCATCTGCACTGGAGGGAGATGGAACTGGTTTGGCTCCAGGTGTTGCTCAAGCTCTCGTTCAGATGCTCTATTCCATGGAGTTTTCTCAGGAGGCAGTCTGGATACTCTGTTAGAGCAGGGAGCCAATAATGCTGAGGTGTTGGCTTTGATCCTTGATTCACTTAAGAGTTGGACTCAATGATCCATGTGGGTCCCTTCTAACTTGGAATAATCTTTGTGTGTGATATGAGTTTGAATAAATGCAATTACTTCAAATCCTTGGGGTGTGTCCTGTGTTTGGATTGCATTGGGATGAGGTGGGGCTGGGCTCGCTCTGAGCCAGGGAATCTGAGCATCCCCTTTCAGCAATGCTCACCAGTGCTCAAAGGCGAGTTCCTGTCCTTGCTGCAGCCACTGGGGTGTCCCCCACACACCTCAGCAGCTGTTCCTGGAATGCAGAAACACACCTGGGCCTTCATGGAGGTGCTAGCGTGGCTCCTGCAACCGTGGGGTGTTCCAACACCCTCAGCTGAAGCCTTGGTGGTTCTGGTTGCCTGTTACCACGGAGAAAAATGCGTTGTGGGGAACCACGGCCTCTGAGTTGAAGCTCTCATTTCCTGTCCCGGGATGGCTGGGCTGTGGCAAAGTCCCTGCACCCGAGGTGACCTGCCTGCCAAGAGTACTTTGTCCTGTATTACGGAGCTGGAGCCTCTGATCCCTCTGGTCTGCTACTTGCAGGTCTTGAGAGCCTCTTCCCTGCTTGGGGACAAGAGTGAGTCTGTGTACTCACAGCCTGGCTGTCCCTCTTGTCACCAAAGCCAGGGTGACAGAGCTGGCATGTCCAGCGACAACAAACAAAGCCTAAATTGCCAGTATGCTGAAAGGAATTGATTAGAGCTGAACCTGTGTTGCTGCTAAAGTTTGAAGTGTTGGGCTGTTGCTGGGATTTGTGTTTTGGAATTTGGCGGTTGGGCAGCAAGCAAATGGAAAAAATTAGTTTTAAAAACAGGGAAATTAAAAAGGCAAGTCACTTAATTAAGTGTTTTTTCCTAAGTGAATAAAAGAACTATGCAGCAGCTCCACAAACCTTTTTTTGTCTGTACATCTGGGAAGAAGATTTAACCCTCTTACTTTCCTCACTGTTACCGGGAAGGATGAGGACGGAACTGGCAGCTGCTCCCTCCCTAGGACAGTTTGTTTGTCCGCCCGGGTGACCGCGGGGCCGGAGCCGTCCCTACCCAGGTGGGGTAGGGACAAGGGTGGAGACCCGTCCTGCCTCCGCCAGCACGGCAGGAACGCGGTGGGTCGGGATCCGGCCAGCTCAGCCATGGAGACAGTGACGGATTCCCCCCAGGATCCCGACTCCGAGGGACACTTCCAGTTCCGCGTCATCGTGCTGGGGGACGCGGCCGTGGGCAAGTCCTCGCTGCTGCGCTGCTTCGCTGAGGGGCCGGGTGGGAGTCCCGGTGGGGCTGCCACCCCCGGGCCCACCGTCGGCGTCGAGTTCTACAGCCGGACCGTCCTGATGCCGCCCACCGGCAAGGCCAAGCTGCAGCTGTGGGACACAGCTGGCCAGGAGCGGTTCAGGTGAGGTGCGTGTGTGGACCCCAGCACCCCACTGGGTCATCCTCCCAGCCTGGGGTGTTTGTAATCCCCGGCCGGGCGTGCAGGGACAGGCAGCGATGGCTCACTGGGACGGTGATGCTTTAGGGACCAGTGACACCTTGTGCTGAGTTGGCAGCGACACCGGAGCTGTTTAAGGGGGCAGCCAAGGGGGCAGGACCGGGTGCCGGTCGCGGTGTGCCCGTGGACTGGGGGTGGGTGGTTTCTTTCCTGATTGCATCAGGCGGGAACCAGGAGCACCTGGGAGTGTGAGAGAGGCTCAAATGGGGCGCGAAGGGCTAAAGAGCCGAGTGCTGTGGCTGGAGCTGGGCTCCCAGGCTCTCCCCATCCCTGAGAACCTTTTGGGGACCCCAGGGTTTGTCTGGGTGTGCCTTGTTCTTGTCCAGTGCTGCCCCATCCCCACTGCATCCGGGGCTGTCGGGAGGATAATGGTACCACAGAGTCTCTGAAAACCCCACAGGTCTCCTCTGGAGCCCCCCAGTCTGGGTAGAGGGATGCTGAACAGAAAAGGGGGATGTAAATGGCCAAGACAGGTCTCCCTTTCCTACTCCTGAGGTCCAATCTGTCACCCAAAAATCTCCCAAGCCTCCCAGTCTGAGGGTTGTTGGTGTGAGAGCTCCCCAGTATCCTTTGAAATCTCCTGGGTACGCCCAGATCCATCACCAGGTCCTTCTACCGGAGTGCGGCCGGGGTGCTGCTGGTGTTCGACCTCACCAACCGAGCTTCTTTCGAGCACATCCCCGAGTGGTACCACGAGGCTGCGGGGGAGCAGCCTCCTGCCTTCGTCCTGGTGGGACACAAGTGTGACCTGGTGGCCGAGAGAGCCGTGTCAGCAGAGGAGGCCGCACACCTCGCTGCCACCCTGGGCATGGCCTTCGTGGAGACCTCGGCCCACACCAACCTCAACGTGGAGTTGGCCTTCCAGACACTGGCTGGGGGTATCCAGCAAGCCCTGGGCCGGGGAGTCCTTGCCCCACACCAGGGATGTGAAGGCATCAGGCTCATCCACAGCCGGAGCCGCCGCCAGCCCCTGGCATGGAGGGAGCCCCGGGAGCGCTGCCGGTGCTGATGGGGACAGGGGGATATGAGACTCTGACTCGTGGGGATGCTTCTCTCTCCACCCAGCACCTGCAGCCCTTGGGTGGTTACAGGGTTGGGTCTCCCACCTGGGCTTGGATTTATTTCAAACCTTAATTTGGGGGCTCTGAAAAAATAATATGCTGTAGGAGTGTTTTTGATAAACCTAAGGCTTTTCTGCAGTAAATAAAGGCTATAAAAGCACCACATCTCAGGCAGGGGCACAGCACTCAACCCATGGCATGGGGGATCCTCTGCTTTAGGGGTCACTGCTGGTGGGGCAACAGCCCCCCTTGTCTGGGACACTTTTCAAGGTGTCCCATCCGTAGGAAAATGGGAGCAAGCACCCCTGAGTGCTTCCAGCTGGATGGAGCCAAAACAAAAGGGACAAAGGGGCTCCAAAGGGGCCACACAGCACCGATGGTGCTGGGAACGCCTCCTGGGTGGAGGAGTTCCCTGCCTGCCTGAGCACGCTCCTGGTGCGGGGGTGGCAGGTCCTGGCAGCCGGCAGAGGCACCCATGGAGCCACGGTGGCAGTACCAGTTCCGGGTGATCATGCTGGGGGACTCGACTGTGGGGAAATCCTCGCTGCTCCGGCGCTACACTGAGGGTGTCTTCCTGGACGCTGTCAACCAGACAGTGGGGGTGGACTTCTACGTCCAATTCGTGGAGCTGGAGCCGGGGCTGCGAGTGAAGCTGCAGTTCTGGGACACAGCCGGACAGGAGAGGTTCAGGTGGGTCCATGAGGTGGGGAGGGGTGGTGGAGATGGGTGTCCCCCTCTAGATTTGGTGTGGAATGTTGTGATTTCCAAGCCCAGGGAGGTCCTCGATGTGGCTGTGTTCCTACTGGTCCCTTTGGGTGAGGAACCATTGTGCCGAAAGACAAAGCCAAGGGAAAGGAGCCCTTGGGACTGGCTTGTAAGCCCTTGCTCCAGCTCTAAAGCAAGTGCAGGACTCCCCCAAGAATCCCTGCCACACTAGCTGCAGAGGGGCTGAGGAACACCTGGGAGCCCACTGGGCAAAACATCTTCCTCAGCTCAGCTGCCAGGAGCCTTCACACCTCACCGTGGAGCTGTCTCTGCCAGCCAGGCAGCTCCTGGGGACAGGAAAGCTTGGGAGATGTGGCTGCAGGGGATGGGAGAGTGGCAGATCTGGGTTTGCAGGAGTGGAAGAGTTCTAGGACTGTTGCAGCAGAGATGGGAAATTACTAACAACGTGGCAGCAGGGACAAAAGAGCTCCAGGACTGTGACAGCAGGAATGGGAGAGCTCCAGCACTCCGGCAACAGGGATGGTGGAGCCCTGGGGACATGGCTGCAGACACAGGGGCACTTGGGGGCTGTGGCTGTAGAAAACAGATGAGCTTTGGTGGCTGAGCAGGGGCAGAGCTGCCCCTGGAGCTCTAAATGACACAGCAAAAGGCTGATTCTCTTCCCTCTCATGCTGCTTTGGACGCAAGGTGCCGCTTGCAATAGCAGGTCCTAGCCTGGGCCGCTCTGCAGGCAGGGACATGCTGCCCGAGGTGGCACAGGGAATCCCGGGGGCCGCTCACGTCCCCTGCTCTTGGCACCCCAGGTCCGTGACTCGCTCCTACTACCGCAACTCGGCCGGGGGGATGCTGCTCTTCGACCTCACCAACCGCGCGTCCTTTGAGAGCGTCCGGCGATGGCACCGGGAGGTGACTGACACCATCCAGCCCTTCCGCATGGTCTTCCTGCTGGTGGGGCACAAGAGTGACCTGGCTGGGCAGCGGCAGGTGGCCCAGAGGGAGGCGGAGAAGTTGGCAGCCTCGCTGGGTGTGCAGTATGTGGAGACCTCAGCCAAGGATGCCTCCAATGTGGTCCAGGCTTTTCAGATGCTGACGGTGGCCATTTACCAAGCGCTGCAGACCGGGCGGTTGGTGGCCACCGAGGCGTGGCATGGGGTGAAGAGCAGCGTCCCACTGCCAGTGCTGCCCAAGGCTCAGGAGCTGGAGAAGGAGGAGAAGCAGAAGAGATGCTCGTGCTAGAGCTGGGGATGCTGGTGGGGCAGGGACATGCTGGGCTCAGGAGGGGGAGTGGATATGGAGCAGCCAGGCACAGGCAGGAGCAGCATGGCCGCATTAAATAAGCCCTGGTCACCCTCTGCCTGCCTGCGTTTTCCTGGGAAAGAGGAAGCCTGTTGGAAGGGTGAAGTCCCCAGGTGGAACTTCACAGGCCTGCAGAGGTCAACGTCACCCCTTCCCCTGTTCTCTCCTGTACTGACTGAGAACCAAATCATAAAGCCCTAAATTCCTTAAGTCTTCCCAAATAGAATTAAAAGTGAAATTTATCATGGAACTCAGATGATGTATCTGCCACTCTGGCTGAGTACTTGCCTAGTTGAGTCTAAAGGAAAAGTAACCACATGGCATTCTGAGGAAGTGCCCACTTTTCCTTTTAGATTAATCATCATAAAATGTAATTTGCAAAAAAACCCTTTCTACAAGGCTGTAGAAAGGAGCTCCCCAGGCTCCTCATCCCACAATGACAGAGGATGATCCTGCAATCACGTCACCCACCCTGGTTTCCCCTGCAGGTACCAGGAGCCTCCAGAGAGGTGGACAGGGAGGATGAACCCAGCTCTGCCCAGGGCTGCAGGAGCCTCCCCACCGTGCAGGGGTTCCCTCATCCCCACAAGAGCCCCTGCAGCTTCCCCGAGGTCTGAGCAGAGCAGCAGGAACAGGCAGGGGCACGTGGCCTTTTCAATATCCAGGCACAGACAGAATCAGGGGCACATTGACTTCCTGCCCTGTCACAACATCCCCCTCCCAACAGTCCAAACACCCCAGCAATGGGGAAGGGACTTGTCCTGGGCTGGAGGTCGGGAGGGAAGCGACCTGCCCACCCTGACTGGCAGGTGAGGGACTGGCCAAATCCTTGTGGTCTAGAAGGGCCTGAAGGGGAAACCTTCGGAAGAGCAGCTGAGGCTGCTTGGTCTGTTCAACCTAGAGGAAATGGGAGACTCACCAGGGTCTGCAGCTCCTCCCAAGGGACACCTCCAATCTCTGCTCCCTGTGACCAGGGACAGGACCTGAGGGAACAGCTGAAGCTGTGTCAGGGGAGTGATAGACTGCATATTAGGAAAAAGTTCTTCCCCCAGAGGGTGTTTGGGCCCTGAACAGGCTCCCCAGGGAATAGGGACAGCCCCAAGGCTGCCACGGCTCCAGAGTGCACTGGACAATGCTCTCAGGCATAGGGTGGGACTGCTGGGATGTCCTGGGCAGGGCCTAGAGCTGGATTCAATAATCCTCAGGGATCCTTTCCACATCAGGATATTCCACTCTTCTGCTCCCTGTAAACTCCCTGCAGATGTCCCACAGAACAGCACCACACACAGAGCCAAGGTCATCCCCATGCCATCCCCGTGCAATGCCACCTGAAGAGCACAAGCCTATGCCAGGACCTTAGATTAATAATTTCTTTATTCATGTAAAACAAACGCAAGTATTTATATAAACACTGACATTACAAAGTACTGGAGCAGGTAGGGGCAGGAAGGAGGAAACAAAAACCTCTACAGATGCTTCTAATACTGTCCCACACACGATCAAATGCTCTGTTCCTTGGATAATCACTTGTACGATAAACCACTTTCAAGTCACAAATAAAAGTCTCTGTTTGAGATATGTTGCACTCTGAGGAGGAACGAGGAACAGGGCAGAGAATGTTTTTGGCAGGTCTCCTCATCAAGTCAAGGTATTGCTGCACCGTTAATAAAAAATAGATGCTTCTCTGTAAAGCATTAAAAAAAATATCCCACAGGTGACATTGTGGAGGCTCCAGTGGAGAGGCAGGCATCCCAAACTGCACTGGCGGCGTCTCCGGCTCTGCCCAGGGGCTATTTCTTGGTAGTTTTGCGGATCAGTGCCATTCTCTGCAACAAGACAGGGAAAACCATGGGAAGCTGAGCGGCTCAGAGCAGGTGACTGAGCCCACAGCAGGAACAAGGCATCCCAGGTGCTCCCAGGACGCTGCCTGACTTGCTTCCACACAGGTCTTTCAGGTCTGTTTGAATCTTAATGGGGTCGCAGGCTGGAGCCAGAGGAGGAGGAAGTGTCTGTGCTGCTCCACTTGGCACCCTGGGGCAGTGGGATCAAAGTCCACCTCAAGGCCCCCCCTCTCCCCTTGATGGGAGCCACAGCATCACCCATGAACCCGCTCGGAGGGCAGCTCCTTCTAGGCTCTGACCATGGCTTAAAAAGCAATGGCCCAATGCAGTTTTAAAGCAAAATTAAGCATATTTTCAGTCCCTTTGCACAGAGATGGACCTGCCAGGGGCAGCTGAGAAGTGTCTGTGTGCAGCTCCTGCTTGGTTTTAACCCTCCCAAGCCCCTCAGCACCAAGAACTAATGCTTCTCTTTGGTCAAAGCCAACACAGCCGAGGAGACACAGCAACCTCAACCCTCTGCACAAATAGGTCAGGAGGCTCTGGAAGTCATTTCCGGTCCGAACCACTTGGAAGAGGCCACAAATTCACAGTGCCAGGAGGCCATGACCACCATCCCCATGTGATTCCTGGTGTTGTGAGGGCTCCTTACCTGTTTGTGAGCTTCTGTAGTGCAGGCTTTTTTGTAGGGCCTGATTTCTTCAGAACCAAAGCCCGGAATCCACATGTTCCACTGACGCTCTGGAATTCACAGAATGGTGTGAGATGGAATAGATATTAAAGCTCATCCAGTTCCAACCCCTTGCCATGGGCAGGGATGCATTATTCACTCACAGGCTTCCAGCACAGCACTGCAGCTGTGCCCTGACTCCAGGAAGAGCTGACAGCTGGGGGGTAGAGGGGAAATAAACAGATAAAAGTCACTCACCAAGGTGCAACTGGACATCTTTCACTTCCAGGGTGTTGGACTTGCGGTGCCGCGCGAGCTGGCAGGCAGCTGTCACCACACTCTCGATGAAGTCATCGGCAATCTGCAGCAGCATCTGTGGTGGAACAAGGGCAACAACCAGCCTGGTCAGCACTGAGCAGCTGAAATTGTGTGGGAAGATGAAAACAAGCCCTCAGAAGCTGGTATTTAGAATTACAGAATGCCCTGATTTGGGAGGGACCCATGAGGATCCATCCAGACCAACGCTTGGCCTTGCACAGGACACCCCAGCACTCCCCATCCTGTGCCTGAGAGCAGCATCCAAACACTCCTTGAGCTGCCTGGGGAGCCTGTTCAGTGCCCCAGCATGCTCCAGGGGAAGAACCTTTCCTTCATCTCCAGCCTGAGCCTGCCCTGGCCCAGCTCCAGCCTCTCCCTGGGTCCTCTCCCTGTCCCAGGCAGCAGAGATGGGAGCTGCCCCTCAGGAGGAGCTGCAGCCCCCACTGAGCTCTGCCCTCAGTGTCCTCTGCTCCAGCTGAACACACCCAGTGCCCTCAGCCACTCCTCCTGTGGTCCCTCTTGATCCTTCTCCTTCTCCAGAGTCTCCTTTGTGTGCCCTCTAATAGCTTTAGATTTTTCTTACATTGTGGTGTCCAAAACTCCACTCAGAGTGGATTTCATAGGTATTCACTGCAATTGCAATCGCTGTTTTAAAAGCCTTTTTGGTACTGGGATGCAGAAAAACAGGGATGGCTGAAGGCTGCATGGGAAAACAGGTGCTAAATGAACCAAAGCTCCCTCCTTGGACAAAGGGCCACTGATCTGTGACAAATCCCAAATTAGCTCTTTCTGCAGTCCCTTCTACAGGTTGGAACCTACTTCTTCCACATCTTCATCCAGCTGCTCGTTCGGATCCACCTCACGCACCAGGTCCTGCAATTTCTTCTTGGTTAAAACCTGAGCACGTGGGAGAAGAGGAAGGATTTATTGCTTTGTTCCAGCAGAGAAGCTGCCCATGGAGCACAGCCACAACCACAAACACCTCACCCCCCATGCCCCCAGGGCCGAGTCACACTGTTGACAGTCTATCAGCTCAGGAAGGGCAGAGATAACAAATATCAGGTGTTAAGGAGTCATTTTCAAGCACCAGTGATTGCTCTGGACAGCAACTGGAGTGCAGCAGCCAGGATAAATGTTACCAGCACTAAAATGCTGCTGGCAAGGAGTGGAAAGGCAAAACTACAAATGTTAACATGCAGACATCGAGCGTGCAATCAACACATCAGTGACTAAAGTTTTGCTCAGGGCAAGAGGGAAGCATTTCCATGGCTCCAGCATTTATCAGCTTTAGAGCTTCACGTGGAAAACAGAGATGTGGGAATGCTGGGTTATTCCAGTGCAGTCAGATGTGGCAGGGAGCAGACACCATACTGAACAACAGTATGCTGAGTCTTAAAAGATATGGATGGAAGTTATCAGCCTGGTCAGGTCAACCAGGCACAGATGGGAAATTCCTGCTCTTCCTTGTTCCCTCACTGCTGTGGCTGTTTTGTGCTGGGGTCTAGTACACTTCCCAAGAGTCCAGGTGCCAGCCAAGCCATCAGGGAGCAATGCCAGGGCATTCCCTGGGCAACACTTTGCTTTATGCACATCGAAGGCTCCATGCCAGGTTGGGTTGGAAGGGACCTTAAAGCTCACCCCATTCCACGCCCTGCCATGGGCAGGGACACCTTCCACTAGACTAGGCTGCTCCAAGCCTTGTCCAACCTGGCCTTGGACACTCCCAAGGATGGGGCAGCCACAGCTTCTCTGGGCAACCTGCACCTCACCACCCATTTCTCCCCATATTTCGTCCATATAAACCCCATTTAAAAATAACTTCCCCTGTCACACCTCAATATACATTTTCCTAAGACTGGAAAAACCTCTACACCTACAGCATCCAAACCCCATCCAGCCAGGAAGCACCTGGAAGGGAAGAACTCTGTGAGGAAGTTTTGTTCACTCAGTAACTGATAATTTAACCAACATTATATTTCTGCTGGTGATTGAAAGAAGGCGAATGGAGCCACAGGCAAGTCTGTGATGCCTGTGATGCCTAAGCATCATCCCTGTTGTCCCAAATGTAATTCCCAGGGATGGAATTACCTGGTTACTCTCAGGACTGAGCCGCCCTCCTCCGCTGGGCGTTCCTGGCATCTTTGCCACAGTGGTGCTGTTGGCCATGGAGCTCTGGGGGGGAGTGCTGGCTGGTTCTGGCTTGATCGAGGAGAAGTTGGAGAGGTTGATCAAGGTAGAAGGGCCAAACTGGTTCATAATCTGTTGGCCTTTAGCTTTTAGATCATAAAGCTTGTCCAGGTCCTGCTTCTCCTTGGAGTTGTGGGGATCCAAACTAATCAACTGGAAAGGGAGAGGAAAGCCATGGTTAGCAAACAGAAGGAATTTGGCAGGATGAACAGGTCTTTGTCCAGAGAAAACTGCAGTGCTTTGACAGGGCCTGGAGCTTATAGATCAGGAATCTCTGCTCACAGCATGAAGGGAAAGTGATGCTTAGTAGCACAGAAAACCTTCCCTAGTGTACGGAAAATGCAGTTTTCCAGCAGCACAGTGACTACATGCCGGTGACAGAAGCACTGACCCACCCATTCACCCCTTGAGCTGAACCCCCCTACCACATCCACACCCACATAGCCTTCCTGAACCCATTTCCTACAAAGAACAGAGCCCTCAGAGCAGATTTAACTGCAGGACATGGCTCGTTCCTGCTGAAGCAGCACGGGATCCCTCATCCCCACAACGCAGAGCCCTGGAGAGAAGGCAGGACCCAGCCTCCCTGGGGTCTCCACAGGGTGGGGGTCTTGTTTTTGGCAGCATCATGCTCACAGCCCAGCCTGCAGTGACCCCTCCACGTGGGATTGACAACATCAGCTCATTTCACCACAATCTGGTGCTCACAGGGGGAGGAACACGTGTGCCCACGGCTGCCCCTTGTTCCTCCCACACAGGGCAACTAACAGCCACAGGAAATGGAGTGGGATTTACAGACCTCCCAGTGGTGAACCACAAGTGGATTGTGTGGTTACATGGATCCTCCAGGTGCTGAAGTTACTCAGGGTGTTGGTCACGGGGTGAACACTGACTGGCACCTCCTCTGTTTCTGCTCTAAGCCCCAGGCTCAATGAAGTTTTGCTCTGTCTTCACTGCTCTGTGACAGGAAATTCATCCAAACCCTGCACCTTCCACTACCACAACCACCATGGGCAGCAATGATGGGTCTGTCACAGGGAAAGAGAGTTTAAGGAATGGTTTGATGGCAAAGCCTCTCATGGTGGGGCCAGAGATGGCTGAGAAGCTGAGGCTGAACTCATGAGAAAAGAAGAGTTTAATCAGCTTTACAGGACACTCACACACAGCATCTGCTCCCTGATCTACAAGCAGACACTTCCCCTCATCAGAGCAAGCTTGGTTACTGTGGATTAATTAATATCAAAACCCACAGGAGAAAGCACAATGGAAGATTTAGAAGCAGCTGCTTTAGTGCTTCACTGCAATGCACACTTGGGCACCTGCAGACATGGAGCCCTTTGAGGGGAATTAATATCCCAGACGCCCTTCTGCAATGCCCTTGGCAAGATCCCAGCTCCATTTTAATTGAATTAACAGTGGGAAATCATCACGCTCACACTCTAAACCCCTCACTGGCACTTCTGGCTGAGTAGCCCAGCACAAGTTTGGGAGGGATCCTCAAGTCTTGGTTTTAGCTAGGGNAATGGTTTGATGGCAAAGCCTCTCATGGTGGGGCCAGAGATGGCTGAGAAGCTGAGGCTGAACTCATGAGAAAAGAAGAGTTTAATCAGCTTTACAGGACACTCACACACAGCATCTGCTCCCTGATCTACAAGCAGACACTTCCCCTCATCAGAGCAAGCTTGGTTACTGTGGATTAATTAATATCAAAACCCACAGGAGAAAGCACAATGGAAGATTTAGAAGCAGCTGCTTTAGTGCTTCACTGCAATGCACACTCAGGCACCTGCAGACATGGAGCCCTTTGAGGGGAATTAATATCCCAGACGCCCTTCTGCAATGCCCTTGGCAAGATCCCAGCTCCATTTTAATTGAATTAACAGTGGGAAATCATCACGCTCACACTCTAAACCCCTCACTGGCACTTCTGGCTGAGTAGCCCAGCACAAGGTTGGGAGGGATCTTCAAGTCTTGGTTTTAGCTAGGGTTGATCTCATGCCGTTCACCCTGTGCCTCACTTCACAGATCCACAAAGAAGGAATTTCCTACCCACTAGCAAGGAAGGAAGCACTGAAATCCTCGGACACAAAGACCCAGAATCCTCGGGCAGAAGCACTTCAGCACCATAAAGTCATTTTGTTGGTTTATTCCCAGACCTTACTGCACCCTTCACGTGCTGCTGAGATCCCTGAACGCAAAACTCATGGGAGGAGCAGATTCACAGGGTAAATCCCACATGCCAGCCCCATTCACGTACAGCTGAGTGCCAAGATCTTTAACTACATCAGTGACTGCTGTGAGCCCAGTGAGTGGAGAAGCCACAGCCCACAGCCTTCCCAGAACATCGCCAGCCAGCACGTTACCTCCTCTGGCTTCCTCCTCTTCCACATAACTGTCATTCCTACAGGAACAACAGATGTTTTTTGTATCACCCATTCTCTGTAAGATGCTTAGAGGAAACAGTTTCACAAGTTGTCCTCACTACAGTGCCACAGGTTTCTCTGTCAGAAAAGATCACACAGTGGATGCTGCAGAGGATGAACATCCGGCAGGATCCTGAAGAAAAATATGGCCAAATTCCTCTTTTCTGCCAGGAAACAGAGTACTCTGATACCTGCTTATGTGCAGGTAAGCCCAGACCCTCAGAGCAGCAGCTCCCTCCAGGGCAGGAGGGGGTTTGGGGGCTGGGATCAGCATCATGACTTGTTCAGTTCTGGCACAGCACAGCATCAGAGCTGTAACTAAAATCCATGTTGAGGACAAACAGCACATTCCCTGGAGTGCTCAGGGGGCTCCCACTTCCACTAACCACAGTGATTTTCACCAGATATCTAAATACAATCATAGAATCCCAGAATGGTTTGGGTGGGAAAAAACCTTGAGCTCATCTCATTCCACCCCGTGCCATTAACAGGGACACCTTCCACGACCCCAGCTGGCTCCAAACCCCGTCCAGCCTGGCCTTGGACACTTCCAGGGATGAAGCAGCCACAGACTCCCTGGGCAACCCGTGCCAGGGCCTCACCACCCTCACGGGGAGAAATTCCTTCCCAACATCCCAGCTAACCCTGCCCTCTGGCAGTGGGAAGCCATTCTCCTTGTCCTGTCCCTCCAGATCTTCGTCCGAAGTCCCTCTTAAGCTCTCCGAGAGTCCCTTCAGGCAATGGAAGGGGCTCTAAGAGTCTCCCCGGAGCCTTTTCTTCTCCAGGCTGAACATCTCCTGCTTAAAACGCTCACCAGCCCCACGAGGACCACCGGGATGGGAACGAATCCCCCCTCCCCGTGCAGAACGTCCCCGCCGGGAGTCGCGGGGCAGGGCGAAGGT
Source organism: Erpornis zantholeuca (assembly GCA_013400515.1). Taxonomy (NCBI): domain Eukaryota; kingdom Metazoa; phylum Chordata; class Aves; order Passeriformes; family Timaliidae; genus Erpornis; species Erpornis zantholeuca. Next base: position 424,920 of record VZTN01025214.1, read on the forward strand.
CACCGACCGCCACCAGGACCGACTCGGTGTCCAATTTTGTGCTCCCTCCCGGATTTGCAGCAGCCGGTGCGGAGCCCCCAGGTGCTCCGCGCAGCCCCCTCGAGCCCCC
>VZTN01025214.1:425221-436427 GCA_013400515.1 Erpornis zantholeuca
TGCGCGCGCATCACCGCCAATCAGGAGCGCGCCCGCCCGCGCGCGCGCGCCATGGCGCTCCCGCCGAAGGCGCCCCTCCTCCCCGCGCCGCCTCAGGGAAGAAGCGTGCCCGGCATGCCCTGCGCGATTTGCATAAACCTGGCCGGCTAAAAAAGCGGGGAAAACGGCACTTTTTGGGCGGAAAACCACAGATATGGCAATAAGTAAATAAAGAACTCGGGGAGGAAGGATAAGGGAATGTACAGGCAAACATCACGTCTGGTGTCTGCGGCGTCCCTCGCCCTGACCTAACGGCGCACTGGCGCTTCCCGATGTTGGGCGGGGGGCGGGTTCCCGTTTCAAAAAGGGCTTCTGCCGTGCGTGGCACGGGGGGGCCCCGCGCCACCCCCGCGGAATCGACATCAAGAGATTTCGGAAGCACAATTTTTGCAGGAGAGGGCTGCCGGTAACCGCTCGTTCCGGCACCCCGGCACCGGTGAACGGCAGACGGAGAATAGCGGGCGGGGTCTGGGATGCCGAGGGTGGTGCTCGGCTGGTTAACGACCGCGGAGTGTCCGGAGCCTCTGTACTTGTGCGAGGCTGGGATCTGTGGCACCACGGGCGGCAGGGAAGGTGGGGACGGCGATGGTGACACCCCCAGGCCACGCCGAGGTGCGGGGTCACTGTGGCACCACGGGCGGCAGGGAAGGTGGGGACAGCGATGGTGACACCCCAGGCCACGCCGAGGTGCGGGGCACTGTGGGCACCACGGGCGGCAGGGAAGGTGGGGACAGCGATGGTGACACCCCAGGCCACGCCGAGGTGCGGGGCACNTGTACAGGCAAACATCACGTCTGGTGTCTGCGGCGTCCCTCGCCCTGACCTAACGGCGCACTGGCGCTTCCCGATGTTGGGCGGGGGACCGGTTCCCGTTTCAAAAAGGGCTTCTGCCGTGCGTGGCACGGGGGGGCCCCGCGCCACCCCCGCGGAATCGACATCAAGAGATTTCGGAAGCACAATTTTTGCAGGAGAGGGCTGCCGGTAACCGCTCGTTCCGGCACCCCGGCACCGGTGAACGGCAGACGGAGAATAGCGGGCGGGGTCTGGGATGCCGAGGGTGGTGCTCGGCTGGTTAACGACCGCGGAGTGTCCGGAGCCTCTGTACTTGTGCGAGGCTGGGATCTGTGGCACCACGGGCGGCAGGGAAGGTGGGGACGGCGATGGTGACACCCCCAGGCCACGCCGAGGTGCGGGGTCACTGTGGCACCACGGGCGGCAGGGAAGGTGGGGACAGCGATGGTGACACCCCAGGCCACGCCGAGGTGCGGGGCACTGTGGGCACCACGGGCGGCAGGGAAGGTGGGGACAGCGATGGTGACACCCCAGGCCACGCCGAGGTGCGGGGCACAGCGCTCCACATCCATCTTTCTTTATATATTACATATATTTACATAGGATTACTTTTTAAAACCCACCCCCGCTAGCGGGGGCCTCCTTTACGCCACCCTCCCTCCCCACCCCACCGGTATCGTGCTGCTGTGCTCCCCTCCTCACAAGGCTTCGTGATACACGTGTGTGAGGGGACAGCGCCTCGGCCGCCCGTGGGACCCCTCGGAACAGAGGCTGCCAGTCCGCTCCGCCCCAGCTGGCAGCTCCCCGGGCCGCAGGGCTGGGGTCTGGTACCGCACCGGGGGGCAGCCGGCAGGCCCAGCCATGCCGCAGGGGCTGCGGCACATCCCGGCAGGCTCCGGCTCGTTGAATGGTGTGGCGTACTCGGGCTCTGGCGGCAGCGGCTCCGCGTACTCGTGGTGCTTTCCCGGGACGTCGTAGTGGCTCAGGACCAGCGGCAGAGTGTAGCCCTCTTCCAGGAGTGGCTTGAAGGTGGAGGGACCTGTCTGGCTGCTGGGGCTCACCTGCACCAGGTCTGGCTCAGCGTACTCTGAAACAGGGAGGCTGCCATGTCAGGGGGGTCATGGTGCTGTGGCAGAGATGGGTGGGGTGAGTTGAAAACCTGAGCATGTTTGGACTTTCAGGGATGAGAAATGCCGAAACCCACCCAGGAAAGGGCACCCACCCACGGAGACCCCCACATCCCTCTGCCACACCAGAGAGGGGCTCCTGCTGTCCCCCAGCCACCCTCCAGTGCCAACAGCTGTGATAGAGGTGGACTACTGCAACTGGATAATGTGTGCTGTTATTACAATAAATTATAGTAATTAAATAATTGAAGGGGGTGTATAATTAATCAGGACCCCCCTGTTGCACAGGACCACAATGCAGGAGGGGTCAGAGTGGGGAGGGGGGAATGGGCACTCCAGGGCATCCCCCACGGTGCAATGGGGGAGACTCAGCTTTGGCTCTGGGCTGAGGGGCCAGTTCATGCCCTGATGTCCCTGTTACCTGGTGAATGGGTCCGGCTGAGGTCCCCTGGCGTGGGGGCCATGGGGAAGGAAGCCAGGCTGGGTGCTGGCAGGCTCTGCAGGGAGCAGACCTGGTTCGACTCCAGCTTGGGGTACCCTGGGCAGGGAGAGGAAACCCTCGGTTGTCACAGGCTGTCACCTAGACGTGCAGGTGCCCCTGGTGGGTGGGACAGGCCCAGGCTTGGCAGCAGCACCAGTTAAACCAGCTGTACCCCACGGCACATATGGACCCCCTATTTTGGGGAGGGGTTCTGGACCCTTTTACCTTTTGTGATCCCACAGTTCAGCTCTGCTGCTGACTTCCTGCCAAGGGGAGAGGCAAGATGGGGTAAGAGGTCCCAGCTACCCTGTGCCCACTACCACCCATCTCCTCACACCCACTCCATGAAGGGTTGCCCCCCTTGGGACCCAGTGAGCAGCTGGATGAAGCTGCCACGGTTTGGGGAAGTGATACTTAGTCCCCCAGGGGAAAACAGGGAACAAGACAGGACTGACCTCTTCCTGTGGCAGAGGACAGCCAGGAGCAGGAGGCAGGAGCAGAGGAGCACACAGCCACCAATTAGCAGCATCACCAGCAGTGTGGAGCCTGGGGAGGGAGGGCAATGTCAGCCCCCCCTGGGCCCCCATCCCACGCCTTTGCACCCACGAGTGCCAGAAGCCCACCTGGGGCCACTAGAGGAGGAAAATCAACATGTTCCCACAGGGGACTGAAGCTCCACTGGCACCTGGAGCACCACAGGACAATGCTGCACCCCAAGGACAGCTCCTCCTGGCACCCACCTGCCTTCTCCGGGTCCAGGGTGATGCCAGGGGTGGGGGTGCGGCTGGCTGGGCAGCTGGTAGGTTCAAGGACCTCCTTGGGGACACTGGGCACTGCGGAGCAGAGCAGGGATTGTGATGGTGGGACCACCACTGGGCGCACAGGGAGGCGGAGACCCCAGGAGGACGTTTCAGACATGGGAGATGTCAGCTCCTGTGGAGGGTCTCACCGTAGGGACGGTGTGCTCGGACCCGTGCCAGCTGGCAGCCCAACAGGGCCACCTTCAGGGCCACGCGCTGGTGCCAGCTCTGCGGTGTGACGCGGACATAGCGGGCGACGATTGGGGGGAAAAAGGCATTGGAGACCTCCCCCTGGCTGTCAGCATTTCCTTCAAACACCTGCCAGAGAGGATGAAGAGGTGCTGGTGGCCAAATATCCATGGGCAGGGGGTCTCAGCCCTGTGATGTACCCCCGTGCCCACCTTGTCTTCCTGGCCACTGCTGCCTCTGTAGGGTCTCCAGTTCTTCCCATCGCGGCTGGAGGAGACATGGTAGGATGTCACGTAGTAGTCGTGCTGCTCAGAGGAGCCTTTTGTGATGATGCCTGTGAATGCAGGAGGGGTGTCCCCGCTGTTAGTCAGGGGTTGTGGGGCTGGAGAAGGGCTTCTACCCCACTGCTCTCTACTCCCAGCTGGAATAACCCCCATCTCTGGGATACTCGAGACCAAGTTGGGAAAGGAGTAGGAGGTCACGACATGCCACCTGGCAGAGGGGGATCCTTCTGATCCTGGGAGGGGGTTTGGGTGGCAGATTCCAATGTGGGACACCCTGGTCTGCCCCCAGGAACCGATAACCCCCAGCCCCGGCTGCCAGCCCTGCATTCCTCCCTCCTCCAGCCTCCGGCCGGACAATGCCCCCATTTTCCTCGCCGCGGTCGCCAGCCAGTGGCACACAAAGCCCCTGCTTTCGGCAGGCTCCAGCTGGACAAAAGATGCTCACTGGCACCAGATGCAAGAGCATAATATTAACTTGTTCATCCCAGAAATGGCTGCAGATGAGGGGGCCAAAGGGACAAAAGGGGGACAGCAGCAACCAGGGGGGCTGGTGTGCTCTACATCCCAGTTTGCACCACTAAAACCATGGCACAATGAACCCCAGTACATCCTGGGAGTTATGAGGGTGCAACTGCCCTGGGCAGTTTTGTGGGGATCAGTGAGGCTGGCACAGTGGGAGACAGCTGTTGTCCCCCTCTGATGGCCAACTCTCACCTGTGACATTCCTTCGGGTGCCCAGGTCCAGCTCCAGCCAGGCAGCCTCGGCACCGGGTTCAGCCGCCCAGGAGTGGCCAGTGGTGCTGAGTGCTGCCCGCTCAGCCACCCAGGCTCGGTCCTGGCCCAGTGCGTCCACCTCATGCCACCAGGACGAGGCATTGAAGGCGACCACCTCCAGCTCATCATCACAGGCTGGGGACAGGAGACAGCACATTGGGAACCCGGAAAGCCCAACTGGGCACCTGGGGGTGGCACCAAGTCTGACAGCCAAAATTGTACCTTAATTTCAGGGGAAATGGGAAAAAAATACCTTTGTGGAATACAAGTCGCTTCTCAGAAAGAGATCCCCTGTGTGGAGGAAAGCAGGAGGAACATCAGACAGGGGGTGAACAAACCCTGAGGTCTCTCAAACTGAGGGGTCGCAGTTTCCCAGAGTCAGCGCAGGTGGGGTGCAGCCCCAGCCACTCCTCACCCACCTTTTGGAGTGGAGCCCGTTGGCAAAGGCTGACTCGTAGAGCGTGATGCCCTTCTCCCGGGACAGGGTGACCTGCCCGCCCAGCTCGTCCGCAATCACCCCAGCGTGCACGGCTGCCTTGCACAGCACCGATGTCTGCGGGGAGCAGGGAGTGAGGGCAGCACCCCATGGCAGGCCTGAGCACCCCGTGGGGCACCCCAAGAACACTCCCATCACCTCTGGGTTGCTGGGGGTGACAAGCAGTGGCCACACGTGCTGTGAGGACCATCCCCAGCGGGTGTACCACGGTGCCCACACTTACGTCCCGGTAGCCCTGGCTCGGGTTGCCCCAGATGTCCCCATGGATGTCCTTGCAGCCTGCAGGGCAGTACACGCTGAAACACATGGTAAGGGGTGGGTCAGGGCTCCCTCCCATCCAAACCCCCTCTGCACACTCACTCTGCTCTCCATCCCACTAGACCTGTGCCGCAGGAGAGGGATGGGGATGAAACTGGGACTGATGGCGACCCCTGGGGCAGGGGACACCAAAGTGGGACCATTCCCCATCCCTGAACACTCACCTGATGTGCTCCTGGGTGTAGTGGGTGCCTCGAACCAGGCAGGAAACCAGGTCTGCAAGGCAGGGACACCCCAGGGTGAGGGACCCCCACCTGCCCCACAGCTCATGCCCACTTCTGCCCCAGGGCACCCCATTCCCCTTTCCAACCAAATCCTGCTCCTCATTTGGGTTCTGCCCTTCACGTCCCCATGTCTGGAGAGGCAGGGAGGGATGGGCCCTTGGTCCTTGCAGCCATTGGCCCCATGGCACAATCAATGGTGCCTGTGGCTCTGCCTGATATTGAGGTGCCACCTGACTTGGGGGCTCAGGGCTCTTAAAGGGGTCCCAGCTGGCTGGATGGCCTGGGAGTCTCCCATGTTTACCCCCAGCCAGGGAGAACATGGATGTTCATGGAGCTCAGGGCAATGGAATCCCATCCTGAGGTCAGCAAGGAGCTCCCTTCAACCCCCTGCATGGGCCAGGACACATCCCAGGGGTGTCTCTGCATCCCAGGGGATGCTCCCCCAGTACCTGGGTGCTGCGAGGTGGCATAGGACAGGAGGAGCCCTCGTCCCGAGCGGTGGCTGGTGCTGTTGAACAGGACGTTCACAGTGCTGGAGTTTGTCACCAGGAGTGGGGCAGAAGGGACGGAGTTCCTGCAGTAGGGCCCTGCCAGCAGGGATGGCACCGTGGAGAGGATTTGGGACCCGGACCCCAGGACTTCACCTCCCCCAGCTCAGCCCTTGCCAGGGCCAGGGGGACTCAGGCATTTGGGCTGTGCTCAGGGTGGTCCCAGAATTGTCCCACATCCAGGGTGGCCCATCCCCAAGGTAGTCCCAGCACCAAGGTGCTGAAGGACGGTCCCATGCAGTGTGGCCCCATGCCAGGCTGGTCCCATCCTGAGCATAGTCCCATGTTCCAGGTTGATCCCACACCCAGGGTGGTCCCATGCCAGGGCAACATCATGTCAGGGTGGTCCTATGCCCAGGCCGGTCCCAGCCCTGGGTAGCCCCATCGCCCTCATTGGGCACCTGCCACCGCATCCCCCACTGCAGGGACTGGTACATGTGGCATCACCCCACGGGACTCCAAAACAGGAGCTGTGTCCTTGTCTCCTCGCCATGTCCCCTTTCACAGGTGCTGCTGAAGCTGCCTCTAAACCATCCCCTCCCCCCATTTAATCCACATTAATTTGCAATCTCTATTCCCTGATTAAAACTCCAGCTTAGCAGGCAGGCGGATTCCTTAGGGACATCTCTGGTCCCAGCTGGGGACAGAAGGTGGCCCCAATCCCTGGACTGCCATCACCCCCTTTCCCTCACATTGTTCTGCTTTGTACCATGCCCATCACTGGGGCCTCTGGGCACCCAGAAATGCTTTCAGCAAGTGCCATCGTTGTCCTGGGGACAGGGAACTGTGTCCCTGTGTCCCCATGGGGCTGCTGGTGACACCTCCCCCTGTGCCTCAGTTTCCCTACCCTGACCCACACCCTCACCCTGCCTGGGTCATATTGAACAGGAAGGTCGATCCTAGGGGACATGGAACACATGTGCATGCAGAGATGTCACATAAGTGACAGAACTGAGGTCTGCACGATATGCAGATGAGATGCAGATGACACACATGCAGATTTCACTTCCACCGGTTGCCAGATGCCAGCGCTGCCCTGGGTCAGTGGTGCCATGTCTGTATGGGTCTCGGTGATACCCTGGGAGCTGGGAACCCCTCAGCTGAGCTCTGGAAGCTGCCACCCCCACGGGGACCCTGCCACGTCCCAGCAGAATCAGGCCAGGGGTTAGACAGCGGGTCTGAGTCAGCGGGAAGGAGCCCACAGCCTCCGCCTGCTCCAGCCGCTTCCTGAAAAACATCTGGGACTTCTCACGGGCCAGCGTCAGCCACAGGAGAGGGAGCAGAACCCAAGCTCTGTGTCACGCTGGCATGGCCCTGGTGGCACCCAAAGGGGCTGTGGGTGCCCGGCCACCTTCCCCAGCCCCCCGAGAGCATTGTCTGGGGGGTTCCCCCTTTCCTGCATTGCTTTGTCTCAGCCTGGGGCCAAGAGGTCTCTTAGCTTTGGGGACACAAAGGCCACAGCAGAGGGGGTGGGGACCAGGGGCCTCGTGTGCTGTCAGCCCTCTGCAGACCAACCCAGAAAGGGTGAAAGCCCAGAAGAACGGGGAAAATGTTCATGGATCCAAGTTGGCTCCTTTCCATCCCGCATTTCCCATTGCATCTCCTGTCCAGCCCCTGCCCCTCACCAGGGCTGCTCCTCCATCCCACCCCATCACTCAGTGCTTCTCTCCACCCCCAAGACATTTTCCTCAGCACTCGTCATGCTCCCAGTGCTGCCAAATCCCTCCAAGACCATTAAATCTGTCTGGGAAAATCCTGGAAGCGTTTGGGCAGTGGCTGGGTCGATGAATTAATTGTTCAGTGGCTGCTTCTGGTCCCGACTGGGCAATAATCATCCCCCCCAAGCTTGGCAATAATCAACATCTTGGGTACCTCCTCAGATATCCTCATTCGCAAATATTACTCTCCTTGGATGTCCCCCTCCTTGAATATCATCCCCTCTATTTCGGTATCCCCACTCCTCAGGTATCCCCATCCTTGGATATTTCTCTTCTTTTGGTAACCCACTCCTCACATATCAGGTACTCCCCATCCTCTGATATTCCGCTCCTTGGATGCCCCCTCCTCAAATACCCCTTTCCTTGGATACTGCCCCACTTAGTTACCCCCCTCCTTAGATATTCTCCCTCCCCATGATGAAATCAGCTGATTTCCTGATATCCTCCCTGTATCACCCCTGCCTCAGTTCCCCCGGGACCCTCCTTACCGTAGGCAGTGCCAGTCTGGGGGTCAGCGAGCAGCAAGGAGCTGTGGGCACAGTGCTCCGAGGGCTCCAGATCCACATCCCCGAATGCCAGGAGCAGGGAGGTGCCTGCTGGGGCTTGGAGCCGCCAGCAGCACATGGTGTGGTTGGGATACGTGCCCGGGTAGTTCTTGGAGCTCAGGGTGCCACTGTGGGGTGTGAGCAGCGTGTGGCCGCAGCCGTTTCCTGCAGAGACATCGGGGAGGGGGCTCAGACAGGCTGTTCCCTGCCTCTGTTTCACTTCTTGGTGAGGCCCCCAGAAAAACACTTGGGAACCTGCAGCCTCTTCAAATGCTTTCTTTGTCCAAAGCATCGTTTTCTGGTGGCTTTTTTGGTGGTCCCAGCACTGGGAACTGTCCTCAGGGGGACCCAGGGATGAAGCTGACAGCTTCACACAGAGGCACCCAGCACACCCCTCCAACTCCAGCTCCTCTACATCCCCCGGTCCAGGAGAACCCCAATTTGGGGGTATACAAAAGGATTCAGGGAGGGCTGTATAGCACTGGGCAGCCCCTGGGACCCCCTGACTGGAGCCTTGACCTTGAGGATAACCTTGGGCAGCTGCATCCCCATCTCCTCCTTCCCAGGGTGATGCCAGACCCACCACAAAAGGGGCTTTTCTCTGGGCTCCTCACTGCCTCTGGGCATGAGGGAATATCCTGGAAATAAACTGAAAGTCCCCAGTGCTGAGGTCTGGCTGGAATTTCTGGGCAGGACTGGGGCACAGGGAAAGTGGGGAAAGCACTACTCAGCCCCACTGTGTGGGCTGGGGGTTTGTGGGGGTCCAGTCCTCAATACCTCTCCCCCACATCCCCCAAAAGCTGTTGCTCCTGCCAAGCATCATCCTGGCACAGCCAGAAAGAAAAGGGATGGTGGGCATAGATCGGCCCAGCCTTGGCTCCCCCTCGCTGTCGCTGGGAGACGACACAAAGCACCAGCAAGGGAAAATCCTGCAGGAATAAAAAAGCAGGGGCTGGAGGTGAAAGACACTAGCCCCCCCCACAGAGCCCCCTCCTCCCTAGCCTGCGGGAAGGGCTAGCAGCCAAACTGGGGGGGATGTTTATCCTGTGGGACTGGGAGGAATCACCAACTATTCCTCTTTCCGGGCAGCATCTGCTGACAGAGCAAAGCTGGGAAGGATCAGGCCATCCAAGAGTGGGGGCTGAGGAGGCAGTGGGGACCCCAGGGCTGCCAGGACAATAGCTCCCAGAAGGGTTGCTCTGCTGGGGGAGAGAAATTTGGGGTATCTGGGGGGGAGTTTCTAGCCCAGAAAGTTGAAGCCATTGGGATCTGCATGGAAAACTCTCTATGTCCAGGACAGCTAGACATGTGAGCCCAAATGGGGGGTCTTGGATGGATCCCCCCAGCTCTATATCCACACTGGTGGTGCACAGGAGCTGCAAGGACCCATTCCGGGAAAAACCCACCCAAGGAAAGGAAATCTTTGTTAGAAACATCCTGAGTGTGACCAGCGCGTGCCGGGAGGGAATGCCAGAGATAAACCGAGAGCTGCAGGCACTCCTGGGAATTTGGCTCCAAAGATGCTACCGAGGGGCCAGGAGCAGCCAAGACAGAGCCACGGGGGACTTGCCCCCTGCTGTGGAAACTTTACTCCCCTCCCAAAAAATGTGAAAACTGGATTTCCGGTGGGTGAGGGTGAACTCACGGCCGGGCCCCACTGGGGTCATTCCTGCCAGGGATTTGTTTGTTTTCTCACAGGATGCAAGAAAGACACAACAGGGCGATGCTCCGAGAAAAGCCCGGCACACTCCTGCCTCTGTCATGCTGCTGGCCCCGGGAAAGCTCCCCCACATCCATCCGTGGGTTTGGCATCCAGTGGAAACCCACTGCATGACGTGCCCCAAATCACACTTGGGAAACATAGCGGGGCTCTGCCTCCAGTGATCCCGGCCTGGTCCCGTGCCTCAGTTTCCCCTTGCACAGAATCCTTTGGATGACTCGTCGTTGTTTCTTTGCTCTTGGATGAGTTGAGGGCGAGTGACGGCAGGAAACACGAACTTTGGGATGACGTTTGGCTGGGTCGTCCTGGACCCCGCGGCTACAAATTGCCCCGGGAGCGACTCTGCCGGGCCCCGCAGCATTGCTGGGACGGAGCCCACTGCCCGGCTCTGCATGGAAACTCCAGCGATCCTCTTAAGCCCTGCAGGGACTTAAGAGGGGTTCCCCTGCAGGCGCGATGGAGCCGAACGCGGGACTCTCGGGACCCCTGGGGTAGTTGCCACCGAGGGCAGGGACAGAGAGAGCTGGGGGAGCCGCGGGGAGAACGGGCGGGTGCAGGACCGGCGGAGGTGGTGAAGGCAGCAGGGAGCTCGTCCCGTCCGGTACCGGAGCAGAGGGATACTGGGTATCCCTCAGTACCAGGACAGACGGACGGCGGCGACCTCGTCCAGTCCGGTACCGGGACAGAGGGATGGCGGGGATCCCGTCTCGGATGAGTATCGGAACAAAGGAGTGGCAGTGACCCTGTCCTGGGTCAGTACCGGGACAGAAGGACAGCAGGGACCCCGTTCCGGAAAGGAACCGGGGCAGGAGCACCAGGACGACCCTGTCCCGGTGTGGTCCGGTCTGGACACAGCGGGGAACCGTTCCCGGGAGCCCATCCTGGTCGGATCCCGGTCCGGACACAGCGAAGAGCCCGTCCCGGGGCATAGGCGAGCCCATCCGGTCCTCCTTCCCCGTCCCCATCCCCGAACCAAGTTACGGTCCCCATCGCGGCGAGCGAAGCGGAAATTCCGGGGGTACCGGGGCTCCCGGTGCCGCGTCCCGATGTGGGATGTCCCGCCGCCGGTGCTCCGCAGTTGGCACTCACCGTCCTGTGCGCCGGCCGGGCGCAGCCCCAGCGGGCCGAGCAGGAGGCAGCGACGGACCAGC
>VZTN01025214.1:437108-449344 GCA_013400515.1 Erpornis zantholeuca
CCGCGGGTCCCCTGTCACGTGACCCCTGACCCCCAGCGCGGGGGAGGCGCCGACCCCCGAACCGCAGCCCGGAGCCCACGCGGGGCCGGGGGGTTCCCTGTGTAGCTCTCTCCCACACACACTTAAGGCCCCGGCGCGATCGCCGCCGCGGTTTGTTCGTGTCCTATTGACCCCCCCCGCCCTCGCCGGACATCCTGGGGAAGCCCCGCCGTCTTTCGGGGAGTCCCGGGTGGGTCTGTCTGTCCCCCGGAGCGGGATGAGGTGCGGGGGCCCGCGGAGGTCCCACGCCTGGAGCTGGGTTGGGAGCGTGGCACTTGTGCCGGTGGCTCTCCAGGTTTGTCCTGGTGCATCCCAACCGTGGGATACCGAGCTCCCCGTCACCCGCCAGGGGATCCTGACCTGAAATCTGAGATTTAGATGGGATATTGAGAGAAGTTCTTTCCTGTGACGGTGGAGAGGCCCTGGCACAGGGTGCCCGGAGAAGCTGTGGGTGCCCCATCCCCGGAAGTGTCCAAGGCCAGGCTGGATGGGGCTTGACGCAACCTGGTCGAGTGGAAGGTGTCCCTGCCCATGGCAGGGCATGGGACAAGATGAGCTTTCAGGTTGCTACTCACCCAAACCATTCCATGATTCTGACACTGGCTTTCCCAGCAGCTTGTAGACCCCAGGCTTGCAGGGATGAACTCCAGCCCCACACTTGTAACTAAATCACTTTTGTGCCTCCTACACAACCATAGGCACATCTTCTGGGAGTGCATCTACTCCTGGACCACCTGTCAGGTCCTCCTGTGGTGGCACCACACCAGCTTCTACTGGGAAGGATCATCCACAGGCATGTTCCTGGTAGTGAGGGATCAGAGCATTCTAGGGGTGGACCAGAGCATCCCCGGAGGGGCAGCTGGAAGCACTGCTGGCCAGGGCCAGTGGGAGAACCTCTGTGCTGGAAACACACTCTTGCCAAAACCCACAATGTGGGTTTGTTCCCTGGTGCCAGGTTGGGGAGTTCAGAGCTGGAGAGAGCTGCTGGCTCGGGAAGTTATGAGTGGGATGACACTGGGGGGGATCTGCCTCTAGGATCTGTTCCCAGCTCTTGTGATCCACAGGGAGGAGAAAACCTCGCCGGGTTCATGTGAGAGATGGCGAATGCCGAGGTGAGCGTCCCTGTGGGTGATGTGGTGGTTGTACCAAGTGACGGAAATGAAGGGGAGAACCCGGAGGATACCAAAACCCAAGTGATCTTGCAGCTCCAGCCGGTGCAGCAAGGGTGAGTAGGATGGTACTAGTGTAACTGGGAGGTGTGAGGTGGGATGGGGGGGAGCCCCGTGGGTTTTCTTGGTGCAGGGACAGAGCTTCGCTGTGTTTTCCATGCTTGTGTCGGTTTTGTGCCACGCAGGGGAGAGAGAAAATACACGAGATTAAAGCTGTAGTGTGTGTGGCTGTCATGGGGCCTCCGAGGGCTGAAATTGTCCTGTGAGACTCTGTTGATGCAGTGTTCCTGGATTGTGGAAGCAGTGCTGTCCCAGTCTCTCTCTTCCTTCTCCAGTCCCAGGGTTGGTTTTTGCCACATTGCAGCTGCTGGACACAGTGGTCTGTGCGTTCAGACCTTCACGTGCCTTTGTGCCAGCTCTCCCCTAAAATAATCCTCTTCTAAACTAAAATGAGGCTGGGATGTGGAGGGAATTTGTGTGGCAGCTTTTGCAGAGAGCGGCTTCATCTTCACTCTGGATCAATCAGGATGGAAAAGAACTGGCTCTAGTTTGATAATATTTTCAGGGCAGGGTGATTGTGGGCCTGACAGTGACTTCCCTTTGCGGTCATCTGTGCTGCAGTGTCACACAGGCTAGAAGGGAAATCCTGGGACACTGGGCTCTGCTTCCTGCTGTTGAGGGTTACAGAAAGCAGAGGAGAAGGCACAGGGAAGCCTGCAGAGCTGCCTCAGTGGCACTGGCAGTGTGGAGGGTGGGATGACAGCACTGGGAATGCCTTTGCATGTGTCAGTCCTTGGGATTATTCGTGTTTTGTACGTGCCAAAAAATTCCTGCTGATTGAAGTTGTATCAGACTATTCATGTCCCTTGAGGACAGGCAAAAAGAAATTCACTGAATTTTTTAACCCTGTGCTGTGAATCCTAATTTCCCATCAGTTACATAGTTTGTTTATGGATGGCTACTTTCACCACAGGATTTACCAAGAGGGCTCCGAGGCCAGCGCCGCTGTGGTGGCCGTGGAAACCCACACCATCCACAAGCTGGAAGAAGGGATCGGTGAGTTCCCGCTTGGCGTGGATGAATCCCCTCCTGTGCAGGGCTGGTGTCTCCAGTTCGCTGGGCTTCTTTCTGGCTCTGCCCCTGCAGATGCTGATTCCCAGGCATGGATGTGGGTGCAGGGGCTGGGCATACTCTGGAATAAGAGTCTGCTGTTACTGCTTGGTCTCAAAGTCCTGGAAGTGAGATCCTGGCTCTCCTCCCATGAATGGTAAGGCTCCCACAGGGTCCAGGGGAGCCGGGATGTCACCCTAGTCCTGGTGTGCAGACACTGGCAGCAGGAATGGTAGCGATGAAGATGTGGTGGCTGAAGCATTAGGCTCTGGTTGCAGGGTCTTTGCTGAGCCAGCAGTCCTATGGTTTGAATTGGATGTTCAGAAGAACTGAGCAGGTTGGCTCCAAGTGCTCCCTGCCATCCTGAGCACTGTGTGGGAAAAAGCTCCTGTCACCAGGTGCTGTCACTAGACCTTGACTAGAGTTCTGTTTCCTGTGTGGGTATGGGTCTTTTGGTAGGATTAGCAGAAACTCTGCATGTGAAGAAAATATATTATCAGTAAATATCTGATATCGCTGCTAAAGATAGCAGAGCTGCAGGAATCAGAGAGATATCTGTGCTTCAAAATTTTAAACCATTTTGTTGCCACTAAGATTGTTCTCATTGACACCTCCCCCCTTACAGATGCGTTGGATTTCTGATTTCATGTTTCCTTATAAATGAGCTTCATTTGGAGCACTGTTAACACCAAAAAAGCAGATGCCAGTTGCTGTTAGAGTTAATCTGAACTAACTCTGAGAAGATGAAGAGAGGACTGATCCTGAACTGGGATCTGGCCTTTATTTTTGGTTTCCCAAGTGCAGGTCTCACAACCTATGAGCTTCCAGCTCCTGCCTTGTGGGATTGGAGCCTCTTGGGTGGAAAGTTTCATTTTGAGTCGTTCCTCCCTCAGACCCCAGCACCCTTGAAACGAGTGAGGAAATAGAGATCGCCTATCCCATCACCTGTGGGGAGAGCAAAGCCATCCTTCTCTGGAAGAAGTTTGTCTGTCCAGGAATTAATGTCAAGTGTGTGAAGGTAAGGGAGAAACTCACAGTGGATTCCTCCTCTCCTCTCCAGGTATGCTGGTTGGCCTCCACAGGAATTCCTTAGTTTTTGTGTTTTATCCTAACTGAGTCCTTGGATTGTTGGTGTTAAAATTGTTTTTTGATGGGGAGAAGCATGAGAAGAGTGGATTAAGGAGGGAAGGATATCACCCACTTCGTATTTCAGTTGTATTGGCACTTGGGGAGGAACTGAAGGCAGGCAGAAGATGCGTATTGAGATCTGGCAGAGCTTTGCCTCCTCCCTTTTCCTCGGTGTCCTGGTACTCCACTCCTGTCACTTCCTCGGTGAGGAGGTTGCACTGAGAAGGGAAATCTTGGTGTTACCTTTTGCCACCGGAGAGCATGGCAATGTGACAGCCAAGCCCCTTGTGCTCCTGCCACTCAGCAGGAACTACTCAAGTCACTGGAGCAGGGCAGAACAGATGCCCAAGGGAATGCCTGTGTCAGCAGGCCATTGGATGTAACAGAAACCTCCTGTAATGATCTCCAAGATGACTATACATGTTCGTGGGAGATGATTTGGTTCTTATAAAGCTTTCAGGGCTGTTGTTGGTTAAGGCTGTTCTTGGTTAGGGCTGTGAATACCTGTGGTTGACAGATCATTCCTACAGATATCCTTCCTGGAGCTATGAGCATTGCTGTGCCCAGGGATCAAAGTTGGGAGGGATCTGAGAAGCAGCTCCTCTCTCTGGATGGAAGTGGGGGCTCAGATGAGCTGTGTTGGATGTCCCAATCCTCCCAAGTGATGTTACTTGGTTTGCTGAGCCTTTGCTTGTCTCGTTGCCAGTTCAATGACCAGCTGATCAGCCCGAAGCATTTTGTTCACCTGGCTGGGAAGTCTACCCTGAAGGATTGGAAGAGAGCCATTCGCCTTGGAGGAATCATGCTGAGGTATTTGACCCTGTCCAGCTTCAGGGCTCCACTCCTGCAGCTGCAGGACCCCCAGCAGATGTTTTGTCTGCTTTGTAGTTCCCAGGAGGCCTCCTGGAGGCCCACTGTACCCAGCCAGAAGCCTGCAGGGATCCCAGCCCCATGATAGAAGGGTCAGGATCCCTCATCCTGGACAGAAGTGGCCTGGCCCAGGGAACCAGGGGTGGAACAGGACTGAAGCCCTGTATGTGAAGCTGCAGGTGGCTTGTGTTTGCCATTTGAAAGCCTTGCAGGAGATTTTTTTGTGTACAGAGTGGTCCTGGGATCTCCCTTTCTCTTTCCTTCCCATGGCCATAGCATTCCCAGGCGGAATACTCCCTTTTGTCTTCAGGCTGAGATTTGAGCTGAACCTGAATCTATCCCTACTCCCTGCACAGGAAGATGATGGATTCGGGGCAGATAGACTTCTACCAGCATGACAAAGTTTGCACCAACACCTGTCGAAGCACCAAGTTTGATCTCCTGATCAGCAGCGCCAGAGCACCAGTGCCAGGGCAGCAGAGCGTGGTGCAGACTCCAACCTCGGCTGATGGTAGGAAACCAGTTACCAATGCCATGGGAGCTTCTCTCTGATGCTTCTCTCCCTCCCACACACACTACACCTTCTCCCCGGGCACAGCAGGACAGTCCCACCAGGAGATTGCTTTGGTTTCTGGGAAGGAAAATGCTTCTCGTGTCTGTTTGGAGAAGATGCTTGGCAGCATCTGTTGGGGAGCTCTGCTCTGCAGGACTGGGAAGGCCAGAAAATTGCTGGCATCAAGCAGCTGCTTTCCAGAGAGGCAGCCTTGGTAGCCAGGAGATGGATTGAGAGCCTTGCAGAGATCCTTGCTCTGGGATCATTATGTTAGCAAACACCTGTTAGAGCTCGCACAGCACTTTCCAATATATTTTCCAGTTGGGAGTCTGTTATAAAGGCATGAGTGGAATATAACATTGGGCTCATACTTAGGAGTGAATTTAGAGATTCTGTCTTCCTTCAGAACATCCATGAACAGGATGTGGTGGCTGGACATGATTTGATTGCCATTCCAACTGCAAGTTCTCAGTGATCCTGTGCTCCAGAACAGAAATAGATCTTTTTGCTGAGGTTAAGAGAGAAGACTAGTCCCAAGTGTACCACACTGTTAAGCTGGATGGGTTACATTTCTCTGAGCCCCTGGGTGGGTGACATAGCAGAGTTGTCCATACGCTAAGGAAAATCTATTGGAAAGCACCATAGCCAACTTACAGTGGCTGCACATTGGTTTAGTCCCAAATGTGATCCAGAAACTTGGAATTGAGTCAGATCCATTTCCTTTCTATAAACCAGCTTGGACCCCAGCTCCATTTCCTGAGGGATTAGGGGTGCAGAGCTTCCTGTGGATGAGGCAAGGGGTGAAGGGTGGCTGGGCTGAGCCTTATTCGTTCCCTTCTTTATTCTGATCCCTTTCTGCTCCCTTGAGCCAGGACTCCACTGTGCAAGGTGTATGATTTTCCCTCCAGAAGCTCCAGAGCTTTTCACAGTCACAGTTCCAATGAGAAGCAGCAATATTTGCTCTTAACTGGTTTGGTTGAAAGAAGCCAAGCACAAACCTGACCCAAAGAGTGAGAGAGCCTGGGGAGGCCTGAGGGGTTGGGAAGCAAAGCAGGGATTCAGGGCTGGCAGCTGATGGGGGCTGTCTGGCAGGGAGCATCACCCAGATCGCGTTGTCGGAGGAGAGTATGGAGGAAGGGATCGAGTGGAACTCGGCTCTGACAGCTGCTGTCACCATGGCCACTGAGGAAGGCATGAAAAAGGACACGGATGAGATCTCAGGTAAGCTCACGCTGATTGTTGGGTGTTTTCTTCTCCTCTCCTCCCCTGTTACATTTTGGAAACCTAAATCTTGAAAATAAGTAAAATGTGGGCAATGACAAAGCTGTCCCCCAGCCCTTTGTCTATCCCAGCATTTCCCAGGCATCCAGACTTTCTGCCAGTGGAGCTCCTCACCACTGAAGGACTTTGGCCCTGGCCTCGTGGCTGATGGATGATCCCCCAGATCAAATGTTACTGGTTACTGTCAGGGGCTTTTCTGTTTCATTCCAAGGATGTGAAACAAATCTGCCAGCCTGGAGCCAGGCTGGAACCAACAGGGAGCAGAGTCATGTTTGTCCCTGTTGACTCTGGCCTTGCATTCCTTTGTATTATCAGTATGGAAGCGTAGCTAGAGTTTCCCAAAATAAATATTTTAAGCTATGCACCTTGCAGAAATGTAAAATGTTGCCTTGGAAGTCATGGACTTGCTTGAAACCTGTTCCTGATTTGCTGCCTGAGTCCATTTTGCTTGGGTTGGGGTTGGTTATTTTTTTCACGTCTCGTCCACCCCAATGGCCAAACTACCTTGCAAAGGTAGTCACCTTGAAAAGATACACTTGTCTGAGAGTTTAAGGTGGCCCTGTGGGAAAAATGCCAAATGTTTGTACATGTTGACTTCTCTTCCTCCTCTTTTGTGCCAGAGGACACACTGATGTTCTGGAAAGGAATAGCTGATGTGGGGCTGATGGAAGAGGTGGTGTGCAACATCCAGAAGGAGATAGAAGAAGTCCTAAGAGGTGTGCAGCAGCGGTTGGGTCAGTCTCCCTTCCAGATGACAGGTAGGTTGTGAGGAATAAGCCTCAAGAGGGCAGCTGCAGGTAAAAAAAAAGTGCTAAGGGTCCATCCCACAATGTAAAGCTGGTGAGTCAGGATAGGGAGCGAGTTCCCACTCCTTAGCTGAGTTGTGGGAGCACAGTCTGTGTTCTCAGCCTGCCCAGCTGTGAAGTGCCTTTGCTTCAAAGCACAAGGACATGCCATTCCACCCTGTTGCCTGAGCAAAGTGACCCTGGCAGCTTGCTGGGACCATCAGATGACTGTCTGCAGCTCACAGCCCTCTCCCAGAGTCACTTGGACTGGAGTTACTCAAACACTTCTCTGTGACACTGCAGGCTTAAACAGGTCCTACCCCCTCACTGCTCGTTCTTTCACTCGTGCCAGGAAACCTGTTTTGGGGACTAAACCAGATGAGGGAAATGATCTGGGTGAAAAATAATTCCCCTCCCCTTTTTTGGGTTATTTTTAACTTGGATCAGCTCCCTAATCCAGTTTGGCACATGCCCCTGTGAACACCTCTCGTCGATGTTCTCCCTCAGAGAACGTCCATGTAGCCACAAACTTCATTTTACCCAGGATTTAAAAAAAAAAAAAATCTAATTTAACTTTGGGCTGGCGGGTCTTTGTGTCTGGTAGGTGGTAGTTCTTTGGGAACTGTAAGTGATTGAAGTCAGTGGATTATAATAGACATTTTGCACAGCTTTCGGTGGAACTTGGCATGTTAATGACATTGTCAGCAGCATGGGGTGATGATTTGTAGGTGGAGAGCTCGTTTGTATCTCTGTGATTGCAAATTACACTGCCATTTGCAGCAATTTGGAGCTGCTTGAGTGACACAGCTCTGTTCAATTTGCTTTATCATGTGAATGGGATTATTTAATTCTGGGATGTCAGAAGGATAAGGGAGCTGGGCTTCCCCTTGTCAGCTAGCCCTTGTGAAAGAACAGTTTTTAAAAGCAGTAGAAAATTTTTGGTGTAATAGGAGCATCTTTTAAATGCCCAAGTCTTAACATACCTGTGCCCTTTCCTTGGAGATGCTGCAGTCCTGAACAACGTCGCCCATACATTTGGCTTAATGGACACAGTCAAGAAGGTACTGGACAACAGGAAAAACCAGACAGAGCAAGGAGAGGAGCAGTTTCTTTACACACTGGCAGGTAAAGTGCCTCATAAGGGTTCACATCCTGCCGCTACTCTTGGGAATGGACGTGACTTTCCTTCCACACAACCCCAATGAATTAGGGTTAGTGTTCAGTACAGGCTGCCCCAAAACAAGTGCCTCCCAATCTCTTTCTGTCCTAGGGCTTGAGTGGAATTTCCTCTCTCCCCTGCCTCACAGAGAGCAGTTGCTTGGGGCATTGGACAGCCCAAGGTCCATGCCCTTTGCTGCAGTTGGGGTGCTGCAGGCACGAGTGTCTAATTCCCTCAGGATTAGGGGTAGGAGCTGCCAGCTCAGTACTGTGCCATGGTCACCCGAGCCGTGGACAGTGTCATGCTGTACCCGAGCTAATAAACCTCTCCGAGTATGGGGTGCTGAGCTTCTGCTTGTCTTGGCTATCAGGGCTATCTGCTTGTCTTGTGGAGCTATGGAGTGTCCTGCTCAGCTTCCCCTGAGCTGAAGCCACTGACTGACCTGGATCCCCAGAGTTGCTCACTGGATGTGTCTCCTTCCTCACCATGTCCTCTAGGATCTGTTGCTATCTGCAACGTCCTAGTCCCCTACTGCCCTGGATAAATGTGGTCACTGTGCTACTTCTGGCTCCCAGTGTTCCCACCAACAAGGGTTGAGGGGGATGTATTGTGAACCCAGGCATCCTGCTGCTGTGCCCAGTGCCAGTGCTTGGCTCCTGGGGAGGTGACCCAGCCAAGCTCAGGAAGCAATTCCAACTACCTGGGGTGAGGTGGGGGGCGGGGAAAGGAGGTTGTCCACTCTCCCTTGCAGGTGGGTTTAGTTTGGGGAACAGGGATGCCCATCTCATCAGTAGGAGTAGCCAACAGGTATGGAACGTTACCTGTGTCTTACCCAGGTGCTGGCAGCTGAACATTGACCATGTGTATGTGGGTGGCAGGAGAACCTACCCTTTTCCTTCAGTGCCGTTTGATCTCAAGGGAGAAGCCAAGATCAGGCTCACTGTGTGGCTCAACCTGGGAATGATGGTTGGTTCTGGAGCCCCAGGAGCTCCTACTTACCCTGGCGTGACGTGTTGTTCAACCATTCCCTTTGCAGACCTGGAGCGGCAGCTGGAAGAGCAGAAGAAACTTGCCAGGGACCAGAAGGCCAAGTCCCAAACCATCCAGAACGTGGTGCTGATGCCTGTCAGCACTCCCAAGCCCCCCAAGAGACCCCGTCTGCAGCGCCCAGCCTCTGCCACCATCCTCAGCCCCTCCACCCCCATCCAACAGCCTCAGTTCACTGTCATCTCCCCCATCACCATCGCACCTGTTGGACAACAATTCTCCGTGGGCAACATCCCAGTGGCAACCCTCAGCCAAGGCTCCAGCCCCATGACTGTTCATACCTTGCCTTCTGGCTCCCAGCTCTTCCGATACGCCACCGTGGTTTCATCCTCCAAGACCAGCTCCTCGGACACAGTCACCCTGCACCCATCCTCCAGCCTGGCACTGCTGAGCTCAGCAGCCATGCAGGACAGCGGGGCCCTGGCCAACGTGGCGGCCGTGGTCAACCCCGTGGAACTGGTGGCCATGGAGTCTGGCATTACTTCCACCATCCAAGCTGTGGAGGGCACCTCGGATGATGGGCAGACCATCATAGAGATCGACCCGGCACCGGACCCTGAGGTGGACACAGACGAGTCAGAGGGCAAAGCTGTGATCCTGGAGACAGAGCTGAGGACTGAGGAGAAAGTGGTGGGAGATGTGGAAGATCATCAGCACCAGGTCCATAATGTGGAGATTGTGGTCTTGGAAGACTAATGGGGAAGGCAAGCATCAGTTAGGGGAAGAGTTGGGAATTTATTTTATTTCAGGCTTTTTTGTTAAGCATCTTTTCCAGCCACCCCATTTGTTACCATGGATATTTTCATTGTACTGTGTATTTTTAATATATATATATATATGTGTGTATATATATATATATGTATATGTAAAATTTTGTTTTCTAAAACAAAGCTGGAGAAACACATGAGACGTGGAAAAGGCTCCGTCTCCGTGGAGGACTGAACAGTACCACCTGTGTCAGGGTCAAGGAGAGACTGAATCTCTGCTGGACAGCCCAACCAGGAGGAACTAGCCATGCCTTGGTGCTTCTGCTCTGGGACTGCCCTGGACCGGAGACTTTATTTGAGAGACAATAACAGTGGCTTGAGTGTGGACAGGGCTGTGAAAATGGTGATGGATTTGGGGGGGAACAGGTACCTCATTTGTATTTTTATTTTCCCCAGAGAAGGGAATTCTGTTGGACCCTTCACTGTCACCTCAAATGGGATTTTTTATTATTATTCTTGCTTTGGGGAGGCCGACAGTACAATGAATTTACTGTCCATGTTCTCCACACAAATTGTTTTTATATCTCTATTTTTTTGTATTTGTTTGCTGTTTCCCTTCCCTTGTCCAGATTTCCCAGCTGCAAAGCCCTGGGACCTTCTCTCAGGGTCCCTGTATCCCAATTCCACCTCTTCCCATAGCACTTTTCCCCCATCCCTTTCCCTGCCTGGCAAGGCTCGGTGCTGCAAACGCCGCTTGAAGGCTCCGAGATCACTTCAGCCTTTGGTATAAGGCAAAAAATGCCAACTCAAGCTCAAACCCAGACCCTCCCCCTTGGCTGCTCAGCGCCACAGGGACCTTTTTGGGGTGTACAAAGCATGTTGTGCTGTTGCTTTCCGGGAGAGCCGGATTTCAGATCGGGACAGCTTCTGTTTACACTGTGTGCTGAGGCTGCTCCGTGCTTGTCGCTACTTGTTTGGTGGTTTTATTTTTGTATTATTTTTTTCTTCTTTCTTCCTATAATCTCTTGGCAGGATTAGAGCTGGCACGTTGCTGAAATACTGTGCACCCTGCTTTTCCTTCTTTCCCCTTTTTTTTTCGGTGGAGATCCATTTGGGCTTTGCCACCTTGGGAAAATGAAAGGGGGGAAGCACCGGGTGGCTTTAGAGCTGCAGAGGTTTGGGAGGGCTGGGAGGGTGGGAGCTGCTTGGCTGGAAATATTAAGCAAAACAACAGCAAAGGAAACACACCTGGGGAGGGTGGGGGGAGGGCAGGAAGATGTGTTTGGCTATTTTTTTGCATTAAAAGGAAAAACGGAATTAAGCTCCAATGGATTTTTCATGGAGAGGTGAAAGGTGGTGCCTCCATCACCTCGGGGACAGCAGGGGATGGGCAGGGATCCCTGAACCCCAGTTTGTGAGGGGTGGTCACTGCTGATCTGACCTTGGCCTCTGGGAAGCATTTCCTGGCTTGGGATGGAGGTGGAAACAGCTGTGGGAGCCTGGTCCCATGCTCAGCCTGGAAGAAGAGAAGGCTCCAGGGAGACCACAGAGGCCTTTCCAATGCCTAGAGGGACTCCAAGAGAGCTGGAAAGGGACATTGGTCAAGGGCCTGGAGGGACAGGACAAGGAAGAATGGCTTCCCGCTGCCAGAGGGCAGGGTTAGCTGGGATGATGGGAAAGAATCCTTCCCTGTGAGGGTGGTGAGGCCCTAGCACAGGTTCCCAGAGAAGCTGTGGCTGCCCCATCCCTGGAAGTGTCCAAAGGCCAGGTTGGATGGGGCTTGGAGCTGCCTGGGATAGTGGAAGATGTCCCTGCCCATTACAGGGAGTGGAACAAGATGAGCTCTCAGGTTTCTTCCAACCCAAACCAGTCTGGGATTCTGTGGTTTTGGACCAGGGATCCACCTCGTTCCATCTCTAGCCACCTTTCCTCCATTCCTCTCTGGCTTGCCCCTTGCAGGCAACCCTTAGACTGAAGGGCAGTGGGGACCTTTTGGGGACCCCCTTCCCCAATCCAGGCATACAGCAGATTCTGCCAGGTCAGTGCTGGAGCTGTTCCTGTCTCTTGGCCGGGAACGGGGGTGAATCTGGGCTCTCACCCAACACCCGGGGCCACCCAGGCTCCCAGAGGACTGCGATATCCCCTAGGTCCTCCACACCCTGGAGGGCTGCACTGGGGGAAGGGGGAAGCTAACATGTCGTGGCGCGACAGAACGAGGTTGGGCTGAGCCCGCAGCCGGGCCCCGAATTTGTCATTTTTTTGCCTTAAAACCGCAGCAGGGCTGCCTGGGCCCTTTAAGAGCTCTCCCACTTCCAGCCGAGCGGGGCCGCTGCTCCCCCCACCAACGCTCCGGTCCTCCGCCGTCCCGGCATGCACTGCGCCCCCCCC